>ML777606.1:939944-978715 GCA_009831015.1 Picea engelmannii | reverse complement strand
ATGTACTCTGGTTATTTTATGATGTTTATATATGGTTTTTATCTTTTTGTGTCTTATGGATTCTGTGTGCAAAAATGTATTTACATGTTTATGTCCATGTTCTTTTATATGTGGGCAAGATGCCAATCTAAAATTTGATTAGCTAGAGTATCTGTAATTAGGTTTAATCTCCTAAGAACATGAAAATATGTAATATAATCAAAGTTTCATTCTAAGAGACGTACCCTAAGGAATCGTCGGTGTAAAGTTGGATCATGAACCCAGTATACTCTGTTTAGCTGCAACACAACCAATTGAGCGTCGAGATAGAACCAGAGATGAGAGACACCCAATGAAAAGGTGTCATGAAGCAACTCAATAACTGCACTATACTCGGCGACATTATTTGTGGTGTCACCTAAGCATATACTTCCGGAGGATAACAACTAACCCTGTGGTGTAAAGATTACCCAAGCTACAAAGGCAAGCCTCCACGTGTGTCGACTAGCACCATCTGCATACACAACGAACACCTCAGACTCACTTGACATCTGCCATATTAACGAAAGATAACATCAATGACACGTCCATAACACTTTAAAAGAAACTTAAAAGTAATAGTACAAA
Organism: Picea engelmannii; assembly: GCA_009831015.1. Lineage (NCBI taxonomy): Eukaryota > Viridiplantae > Streptophyta > Pinopsida > Pinales > Pinaceae > Picea > Picea engelmannii. The sequence goes on along the minus strand of ML777606.1, from coordinate 978,109 downwards.
GACTATACATATGTTACAACAAGTTACCCACAGTGACCTGTCTATGAGTAATACTTCTTGAGGTAGAGGTCATTTCTAGGCTCCGCCAAAGCATTCCATTCAAAATCAACCAAATGATAAGTGCCCTTTTTTAATACCTCTTTTATAATGAAGGGTCTGAACCACATGGGTTTAAACTTTCCTGCCCCCAGGGGGTCCTTGTCTTGGTCATAGACCAGGACAAGGTTGCCTTCAAAGAAAATTCAAGGATGAACAGACCTATCATATTGACACTTGACCTTATGTTTGTGAGCCTTGTTGGCCAGGGCTACGTTGCGACGCTGCTCATCAAGATGCTCAACGTGTACTAACCGTTCTTCAAGCGGAGAAGTGTCTGGCAATAACTGTACTACCAATTTCAGAGATGGGATTTGATATTTGATGGGCAAGACTTCCTCCAGCCCGTAAATGAGTTGAAAAGGTGAGAAACTGGTTGCAGTCTTAACATATGTTCGGTAAGCCCATAATGCTGAGTATAACATCAAATGCCAATTTGACTTGGCTTAGTTGATAGTTCGCTGTAGAATATTCTTAAGAGTTTTGTTTACAGCTTCCACCTGCCCATTGGCTTGGGGGTAGTAAGGTGATGAATGTTCCTGCCATAACTCAAGCTTTGATGTTAATTCAGTCATCATTTGGTTCTGAAAGTGACTGCCATGGTCAGTGACAATCTCTCTCGGAATGTCGAATCTTGCTATGATCTGGTTGAATAAGAAGAGAGATGCAGTCTCTCCATCATCTTTAAAAGTTGGCATAGCTTCGACCCACTTAGTGAAGTAGTTGACAACTATGATGATATAGCGGTGCCCCCTTGCTGACGGGGGGTTGCATGTAGTGTAATAAATCCCCCACTTAGTGAAGGGACCAACTGTGATGACAGGAAACATAGGAGAGGGATGTGCCCTCATCTTCAGAGAGAAGATTTGGCACGGGTGGCACTTCTTGACCGATTCGATACAATCCTTGATAAGTCTCGGCCAAAAGTAACTTGCTCGTAGAATCTTTTGGGTTGTTACCAACCCAGATAAATGACCACCACAAGCTCCAGTATGGCAATCGTTGAGCACTATGATGGCCTCCTCATGAGTGAGACATCGACGCAAGATGCAGTCTACACCTCTCTGATACAATGTATCATCAAGTATGAGATAATTCTTAGCCTGATGGCATATCCGTCGACGCTTGTCATGAGAAGCAAAGGTGGGGCACTTCAAAGTCTGGATATAGAAAAGTATATCTCTGTACTAGGGGTCTGAAGATGCAATCAAAAACATATCCCCCCGGATAGGCGATTCCTTAGGCACAACGTCACTTGACTCAACCGAAAGTTCTGAAATAAGCTCTGCGAAGACCAATGACTTCTTGGACTTTGCTGAAATGAAGTCTAAGTCAAATTATTGGAGGATCACTATCCATCTACTGATTTTTCTGCCTATAACTTGTCGTTTCAACATGTACTGGAATGGATTCACGACAACAATGACAGTGGTCTTGCGAAACAGAACATAGTGACGAAACCGTTGAACAGCATGAACTGCTACTAATGCAAGTTTTTCGATATGAGAATAATTGAGTACCGGTCCTACGAGGCCTCGACTCAGGTAATAGATCATGAATTTTGAAAATGAATCATCCTTCTAAACTAAAACCAGGCCTATGGTTGACTCTACGGCAGCCAGATATAATAAGAAATCCTTGTTATAGTTAGGTGGCCATAGCAGAGGTGCGGTTGTGAGGGCATGTTTCAATGCGTCGAAAGAGCGTTGAGCGGCTTCATCCTAGAAAAAAGGAACGTCTTTCTTTAGTAAATGCATAAATCCCTTGGTGATTTCGGCATAGTTGGCGATGAAGCATCGTAAGAAGTTCACTTTGCCTTGTAGACTTTGAAGTTGTAAGATTGTGCATGGGGGGGGGGCAATTGGATTATTGCCTCCACCTTAAGAGGATCAACCATGATCCCTATTGTTGATATGATGAAACCTAACAAACGTCCTGACGTTACGTAGAAGTTGCACTTGTTTGGATTCAAGCGAATCCTGAAGTAGCGACAACCTTCGAAGATTAGTCTAAGGTGCGTGGGATGACCTGTTCGCTTGCGAGAGCGTGATGCTAAATCATATAAATAGGCCTCGACTATATGTTTTAGGTCATGAAAAGAAAAAGACATGGCCTGCTGGAATGTGGCTCCAACATTTTTAAGGCCAAAAGGCATCTTACGATATGCGAATGTACCCCACAGACAAATGAATTCCGTTTTGTGTTGGTCTTCAGGTTTGATTTGGATTTGATTATATCCCGAAAAACCATCCATGAACGAAAAGGATTCACAACTGGCACATTCATCAATGATCTAGTCAATGAATGGTGTTGGAAAATTATCTTTGGGACATGCCTTATTCAAATCATGGAAATCGGTACATACACGAATCGTGCCTTGTTTTTTATTGACCGGCATAGGGTTTGACACCCATTGAGTCAAATGGATAGGATAAATAAAATTTGCCTTTAGCAATTTCTCAACCTCAATCTCGATGGCTGCTGCTTTCTTAGGATTGAATGGATGAAGTTTTTGTCGAACATGCTTGGCATTAGGATACATTGTGATTTCATGTTCAACTATTTTTGGATCGATACCTAGCATTTCCTCATAAGACCAGGCAAAAACATCACGGAATTATTTGAAAAGATCCGTGTAAATTTGAATCTCTTCGAGGGAGAAATCCGCTCTGACGAAGACATTCTCCACGATGCCAGGGTTTTGGGAGATGTTGATGGGTATAGTTTCAGCGATAGTCGCCATATTCCCCTCAACATAAATTTCCTGTGTAGCTAAGAGATTAATAGGACATGGCTGATCTCCCGTCATGGTAACGGTGGATTCTCTTGCGTCGATTCAGCTTAACTCTAGGAGAAAGTATGATCTGTGATGAAGATCTTCCCAAGGTTTGTTCGGACTACTCATTGCTTTGATTACTGCTTCGTCAGAAGGCAAGACTAAGTCTAATGAATCGACGTTAGCGAGAGAACCCTGAGCCCAAATAGGCTCTAGAAGTGGATCTAACTCTTGTGCAGTAGTCGGATCAGGGTTAGCTGAAGCTTGCTGGACTAAAGAGTACACTAGCTTAGCGGAAGACAAGGGCATGGAAATTCCGGGGTGCCCTGTCTCATCCATCGTGGCTGATGGGGAAGGAAGAATCCAAGGATCCTCAAAGTAAGTCGTGCAGAATGATGAAACTTGAAAAATATCAACCTTGTGGTGATTAGATATAAATTTGACATCGTCATGAGGAGGTGGGTAATTGAAGGTACCCATCAAGGATGGGCACAAATCAACTCCTATGTTAATGACACCTGGTTGAGGATTATCAATCATGGGGACCATGGATGCCCCCAAAGATGGGTCAGGTCTGGAGAAAGACAATTGATCGATGGTCACTATCCAGCCCTCGTGTGGAAAAACAAAAAAAACTCAGAAAACTGTAGCAACCACAGCTTGCATAGCATAAGTCCAACTTCGTCCTAACAAGAGGTTATAGTCGAGGGGAGCATCAAATACCTCTACTTCGACACACACAATTTTCCCTCCTAACTGCACAGGGAAAGAAGGAACGATGCCATGTGGTCGGAAAGAATGACCGTCGAAAGCAATGAGGAGAGTAGGTGATGGAGACAAAGCAGGCTGGCCAATGGCCTTCCTACATGCTAATGACATAACACATGTCGAGGCACCCTCGTCAATCACCGTGCAGAAGATATTCCATGTAAAATTTTTCGTGGGATGAGCCACTACTATCTGAAATGCTACGTGGTAAGGAAGACAAGGTTTTAAGTCGGTTGTATCTAACATGATGGTACCCGGATTACAAGTCTCAGTAGAGCCCAAAGTGGATAACAAGGCTTTCCTTTGAGCAGGGAAGCTTTGGAGGACCTCCAAAGTAGACATCGCACAAGGGGTTTGTGATAAATCCTCCACCACAGAGTAATTCTAGGCGACCCTTGTGTTGGGGTTATGAGAAGCTTTTTTAAATGCACCCTTTGGAATGCATGTCATTGTTTCTCCCAATGTATTCTCAATCTGTAGAGGAAGATATGGGAGATAAACTTCTTTACCCTTCTCAGAAGCACTTGGTTTACTATAGTCGTGCGCTCTCGTCGTTATGAAAGCATCACCCCTAACCAGATATACATCTGCAGATGAGGGATTGTTTGGAGGAGGGCAAGTGTCTTGGCTGCTCCCTTCTATTCTTGTAGAGGCTTGAGTTAAATTTTGCCAATGTTGAAAGGGATTAGTCAACACTGCCTATTGTTGCTGTGTGACAAAATTTTGGGCCTCTGCAAGTCGAGGAAAAAGATGGGTCGGGTGGTCTTCCGCACACAATTTGCACGGATACCTCGCCTTCCATTTTTCTGTGGTGTCCCTGCCATCATTATCAGTGGGTTTTTTATCCCCCTTACCCTTCTTTTATTGTTTTTTCTTTCCTTCAGGCTGTTGGGTGGCCTTTGGGTCAGTCGACTGCATGGAGTGTACTTCCAACATTTGGGTAGAGGGAGCAGCCAAAGCAGTAGTTTGGCTGGCCGCTGTGTGTTGTATCTATAACTGTTGCAACTGTTTTGTCAATTGCTTAGCGGGATTGGTTTGTGATGAACCAACAATACCATTGGAATGTGGTCCAACTCTCTTTCTATTTTTATCCAGTATCGAACGTGGCGCATCTGGAAAGATGTTGTATAATAAACCAGACTGAGAATAGATGAGCTCAAACTGTTGAGCCCTCATGATGGCATCTTCTTCGGAGAAAACTCCAGAAGTTGCAACATATTTGGATAAATGTGGGACCAAATACTTAAGGAACCACTCAAGAAGGAATGTTGGTGGGACTGGTACTTTGATTAGACTCTTCCGTCGTCTCCATTCTCGGATATGATCAGAGATATGGTCTGCTGTTGTCTGTTCGAAATTGGCGAGAAACTCTGTGCCAACGTCGTATCTCATAGGTAACTGGAAATGGTTAAGGAAGGCCATCGCCAGTTCACCAAAAGAAGAGTATCTCGAGTGATCGAGCTCGATGTACCATTTCGTGGCACTCCCGATAAGAGTACGTTGAAACAATCACAACTGTACGGAGTCATCTTTAAATGAGTTAGATGAACACCAAATATGGAAGGTAGTCACATGATCACCTGGATATTCATTAGGCTTGGCCTTAAACTTTGGAATGTCTGAAGGCAACTTCGTTGGCATAGGAGGCCAATGTGAACCGTGACAAATAGGATCATTTAACAACCTCGTCAAATCTGGCAAGTGTAACGTCGCCAGTAATGGTAGTTTGGGTTGTTGCTGATAACTGGGAAAAAGGGTCCTGGAGTTTGACTAGCACCAGGTTGCCAGGAAAATTTTGGCTGCTGGCCCGGATTCTGGTAGAAACCATGGCCCTGACCAGCATAAGGATTTTGCATCTGTGGAGACATCATCGGCTGATTTCCCATAAAGGACATAGAGTGTTGGGCATGCATCTTGTTTGAAGGACTTTGGGAAGAATTACCCCATGCTGGTCCTAATGGGAGAGGAATAGTAGTCTTTCCAGGGTTCCATTGACTGTGGAAAGAATTACCCCAGAACGACATTCCAGAGGAGGGAACAAATCCTTGTCCCGAGTTCCAAGGTCCTGCTATATGTGCCCCCTGCGTAGGAATAGTACCCTGCACAGGAGTAATTTGTCCAAAAATGTGATTGCCCCCAGATGGGAAAGCGGTTGATGAGAAAGTTTTGTTACCAAATGTCCCATTCCAATAAAATAGTGTCAAACCTATCGGCATACTGTGCACAGGTGTTCCTTGACTCCCTGCTCCAAATAAACTAATGTGTGTAGGTTGCCCGACAGACTGTTGATGCAGACCACCAAGCGAAGGGGACGAAGGAGGGATATGACCTCTTGCGTAAGGAAAAGCGTTAAAAGGGACAGGAGTGCCCCCAAGTTGACCTTGTAGAGGAGCATTAGAACTCCTTGCCCCCAGACCCAAAGTCTATAAAGTGGAGTAGGTTAGTGCAGGACTTGTACCTGAACTAGGAATACCGTATGAGAATGGAGGGCCTATCGCACTAGGTGTGAAGGGGGTTGTGGTTGCCGCCATAGATGGGTTTGGTCCACTGTGCGACGTAGTTGCAACCAAGACCATGGTGGCTTGGACCGATGACGGTAATTTAGGAGATGACTCTCCTGTGGTAGCAATTGTGGTGGGAATTGAAGAATTCTCAGAGTAAGTAACAACGTTTGTTTCCATAGCTGTGTGAGGCACTGTCTAGCATTCGTGAAATTGGATTGGTACAATAAATGGTTCCAAGATATCAGTGGTTGGGGTTTCAACCGAACCAAGATTGGCGTTTGATTCCTCCGGGAGTTGTTCGGGCACAAAGGTTTGTAACCCAGTCACTTCAAAAGACCCTTGTTGGTCTAGCTTCCGCCTTAATGGTGGCGGGGGTGGCTCCAGTGTAACCGGCGACAAGCCAAGAAGCCTTCGTGGCCGACGGAGCTCGAGATCCTCCACTATGTGAGAATATCCAAGACACGCTAAGGTATGCTAAACGTTTAAAAGTAACACACACTAAAAATAAGCCCCTAAGAGATAAGTCAAGCAATCACTAAACTATTTGGAAGAACAATTACAACAACCAACACTAGAGCAACTTACCGGTGCAAGTGAAACTCGAATACGGAAGCACCCTCCGGGTATACTCTGCAAAGAGTGGCCCAATGTTTTTCCTAGGTACCACGGTATACCCCCATAGTAACCTGTGTATGTCCCTAAAAATATTGCCAACTAGGTTTCCAACACACGAACAGTCACCAGGCGGGTACAGTCGAAAGTCGGATAGACCACAATGAGCAGGGTATCAAGCCTGAAACCTTTCAAGGGTATTGAGATAAAATGTTCTGGAAGAAAACTGAGGACCTCGAATGGATTCGAGACCCACGAAGCCCCATGGAAAATGAAAACGACGGAATCCCAAAACAAGCCCTCTATATGTGTTCTCCACTACGATTGGTTCGGCTTTGGAGGGGTTATCTCCACTACCTTTCTGCACGCGACCTCATGTTTATTCCATGTGTTAGAGGGGGGTCCCAGATAAATTCCACGAAATTGGACTTAGACACTCCCTATTTTAGACTCTAATATTTGGTTTTGAATGGCCTTGAAGAGTTTCCTCTCCAACCTAATTCAAGGCCCTAGTCCTGAACTAGTTTGTGAACCCTACAAACATAAAAGTCTAGTACATTTTTAAAATTAGCGTTGATTTTATGGCTTTATCTTACGTCAAGGGGTATGAGGGTGAAACTGATGATGTGTAAAGACGAAAGAAAAAATGAAAGAAAAAAGATGGAAACAAAAGACTTTTACTAAATGCAAAATTTCAACAACTTTTCACAAAAAAAGATATATATATATATATATATATATATATATATATATATATATATATATTTAATTTTTCTAAGATTTTATACAACAAACTTAAAGGAATTTCTCTCTACTACGAGCTACTTATGATCTAAGTGAACTGAAAAAACTTACAAAACAAAAGACTTTTCCCTAGCTAATGATGCAGAAACACACCTTTCAACCAAAGAAGAAAATGAAAAGAGATTTTTTTATTTTATTTAAGTGCTAGTAAAGGAACAAAGGGAAAATACCGACAAGCACAAAACCAAGAAAAAAAAATTCTGGCTTAAAGTGCAGATCGCAAAGAATCAGAGTAAAGAATCACACAATGGAAATAAAAAAAACAAAGACTCTCATGCTTGTCTAAAAGCCATAATTTTTTATTTTTATTTTCTGTCAACTATTAATTGAGAAAAAGCAGGCTAAGGGTAAGATGACCTAACCTACTGACTGTTCAAACCTAGACTCAAACACCTGAGAGGAATACTTCTCATCAAAGGAGTGGATGATTTCCCCACCCTGAACAAAAAGTAGCCTGTCCAAGCACACAACTATCACTAAAACAACACGCGTGCAAACGCATGCTGAACAGATACAGAAAGCGTGTACACATAGGCTGACCTTGCACAGGCCGTGTGTATACCTAAATCCTAAGAAAAATTATGAAAATAGGCAGTCCAGACTAGGAAGAGGCCTCTAGTATTGATAACCAGGGTCCCTTGAAGGCTTGGATTCTCTTTCTAACAGAAAAGAAAAATAATGTAAGGAATAATAAGGCGAAAAAAGGCAATCTAAGATAGGACTGTTGTTACACGTCAAAATTGCTCAGCTGGATAAGTGTCGCATTGTCCCTCTCAGTCGTCGTAAGTTTCACATCTTCCCTACAACTTTCGCAAGTGTCGCAAGTTGGTCACTAGTGTCGCAAAGGATGTTCAGACATACTGTCATGATAATGACACTAGGGAGACACTTATAACATCTCACATGACTGATTTGAAGGAGGAGAACTGATCTACTGAAGTCAAACAACCTTTTGCCACCTGAAAGCACCTCAAAAACTAAGTTTTGGAGAGGAGCGCTCCCCCTTACACTATCTCGGAGTGCCGACGCTCCCCCATACACTGTCAGGGAGTGTTATAATGCTCCCAGGCCCTTTTGAGGGAGCGTTATAGATTTTGAGGGCGCTGGCGCCCCCCAAAGCTTACCAGGGAGCGCTACAGCGCTCTGATGGCCCTTTTGAGGAAGCGCTACCTATTTTGGGCAGTTGTTAAGCTGTTGATATGAATGGGGAAAGCGTATTTTTATTCTTGGAAAGCAGTTGAGCTCGAATCCCTAGCCCAGCCATGATCCTAGGACAGATCCTCAACTGAAGGAGAAAAATCCTCACCTTCCCCAAGGATATCTCAAGATTGTTGAGCCTCTCCAAGGCTATATAAGCAAGCTTTCTAATGGTGAAAGGGACGGAAAAATGAAGAATGATACCAAACCTATGATCTCATAGGTGAGGACTGCAAAATAGAGAATGTCAAACTTATGATCTCATAAGTGAGACAGGACAGAAAGAGAGAATCATACCAAACTTATGATCTCATGAGTGGTATAGGAGGAAGAATGGGATATGTGAAACTTATGATCTTGGGGGAAACTCACAGTCAGCCAAAGGAGATCCATCATTGAAGCTGTTGTCATCCAGGTTGTGAATCTTTCAGGCAAGGGTTAGACGAAGAGGACTTGACGAAGTTGTCGCATTCGCATCTACGATTGTAAGTACTGTTGTCGTTATTCTCATTAATATGACATGCTTGGCCTATTTTCTTCTAGTTTGTGTTTAATGTTGCATAAACTTATCATTTAGTGATAGATCTGTTTTCAAGCTAATGTCAATAGAGTAGGAAGTGGTCGTATCTTGTTTTGTCCACAGACCTCAGCGAGGAGCAAAGGATTGGAGCGCAACTCGGAGCGTGCAGGGACAAACGTCGGTTAAAAGGTACTTCTAACATCCTTCCTTCTCATGCATTAGGCTTAGATAGATTTGAGAGAAATTCAGTGTCCACGTTAAGCACTTTTCTGTCTAGGGTTAAGTTCAAGCCCTAGAGGTTGATCTACTTGTCCGCATGCAGATTTTCCTACAACAACTGTGAACCAGCAAGACTCAGACAGGATTCCAGAAAACCCCCTGAGAATGTGTAATTCTGGCAGGGAAGAGGAGGACTACCTCTAAGGTTCTCTGAACTCCTACACGCTAATGCTATATATACAACTAGCGTTCACACGTGGGATGTCAGAGGATAGGGTGCGGGTACATGTGTGTAGGCCTTCTGCATGCCGCGTGTACCTCTGTGTGTCCCAAAAACTACAGTCAGGCAAAAGTCAGGGAAAGCTGGTATGGAAAACCATACTCCCTGGTAGCTCAGACTTTACAGAAAAAGACAGGCAAAGAAAAAATAGAAAACCTAATCTTTAAATACCCAAAAACTTAAATAAATCCAGGAACCCTAAAGAGTATTCTCCCGAGTATGGTCGCCAATTTTGTTGTTGGGAAAAACACCCTACGGACTAGCAAACTAGGGTCAGACTTGCATGCAGATTTTGATCGAATAGAAACTACTTTTTTACCTACAACCCAAGATTTCAACCCCTTTTTCATAGTAAATGCATGGAAAAGGACCACCAACCTTATTACCGGTGTTTGATGTAGATCCTCCATTGCTCTTCGATTACTTGCTTGCGTTGCTCCTTCCACAGATAACCTGCAATCAAGACAAACAACAACTATGCATGCATGCTACTTCTATACTCAAGGGTTATAAATCAAGCATAAATCAATCAAACCATAGACAATTCATGCATTGGGACGAGAAAAGTATTATTTTTATTACTGAAAGTGAATCAGCTTACAACAAAGATGAGACCGGCTACCGCTCCTTGAACCTGATCTTGGGCTCCTCTTCTTTTGTCCTTCAACTGCTTTGTGTTAAATCTCCTTTGGAATGAGGAAAGGATAAAGGGTTGGGACAATGGATTACGTAAATGGGCAGAGTTTCTTTGCTATATTTTTTCCTCTTTCAAATGGTACCCCTACCCCTTATTTTATAGGCTAGAAGGAGCTAGGGTTTTGGATGAACCGTTGGCCATGCATCGCTGGGAGTTTCAGTTAACTGACCCATAGATTTTTGTTCCATCGGAAACTTTCCTTTTTTCATGGTTTGTTAGGTACATGCGGGTTGTTGTGATCCAACCAACGGGAACACGCGTGCAATAATGGGTTAGGGCACATGGGCCTTGACACAAGAGGATTTTCAAAGAGTTGTTCAACAGAGTTTTGGAAAAAAAGGGATATGAATTGGCCTAATGCTCGGTAAGCATGTGTGGTGCAATTTAGGGTTATAACACACATTTGCATAGATAAATTGAGAAATAAGAAGCAAGAGAGAAAGAATGGAAGAATTCTCATTAACCGTAATGAATAATGAATAATTTACACATGATATACTTTGTATAACTCAATCAATGCGCATTAGTGGAGAACCAATGTGCCATAGTTGTGTTCTAGAGTGATATGGACACACACCAATAGTTACGAGAGTGAACTGCCACCTAGTCTAGTCTCTCAGGCAGTTACGTAAGTGAACTATCACCTAACTAAGTTAACTAGTCAACCAATCTTCAGTTAACTGAATGAAACAAAGTGTAGTGAGGAGTAGATTAAGGAATCAAGGGTAATGCACCAGTATGGTGATGTAACCAAGGCTAATGCACATTATCATGGTGATGATCCCAATGTTGCATGGTGACAAAACCAATGCAACATCTAGACTCAACTCAACTAGTCAAACTGAAGTGTCAACTAAAGAGAATGTTCTCCAGGTGGAATATTCTCTCCTAAAATATAGGATACTGGATAATTAATAATAATGACTAATAAACAAGGAAAAACCTCAGGAAAAATAAATCCTAGGTGTGTGAAGTAACTCCAACAACGGGGATAGACGAGAGCAATTAGGATTTGGGTTTTTTGTGAACTTGCGAACCCGTCGTTGCGAAAGGTCAAAAATTGGGTAAGTGTTGTAACTCGGTCGGTCGAACTAAATATAGGATATATGAGATACTTAGGAGCTCGTGGAGTCCAATGGTTAAACTATAGATCATAGATCTTTTGGGTGTAAAATGTATATCACAGAACATGGGATATGAAAGATTGAACCCGCCAACTCGGGAACCTATGACTATAGAAACGATTAAGTATAGGATGTTCAGTCAAACTCATGATATGATAATATGAATGGAAATGAGAACCCGCGAGTCTGCCAACTCTTGAACCGACCGTTGCGAAAAAATGACAAAGTATAGTAACTGGAAAGGGAGAATAGAAGGGAGAAAAGAAAAGGGGAATTTGGGTAAGTATAGAAGAGGGAAAATAAATGGACAAAAGAAGTTGGGAAAATAGAAAAGGGGAGGGAAATTTCAGAAGGGATAATTGATCTCAACAATACCCTATCATATATAATTCTTGTTCCCTATGCTTAAAAACTGATAACCGCTAACCTTGTATTTTTTATAACCACTAACCTTTATGATTCCTTACGAGTAAACCATAAGAACCTTAACACAAATAATTCCTATAGATCTAAATACATATCCTCTATAACACATGTATATCCTAATCACTATCATATCTACCACCCTTCATTCCTATGATTGTCAAGATTTTAGATCCCATTACTCTTAGTAATTATAACCTCTATAACACATAATTCCTCTAACCCCTATCCTATGTGCATAACCATTATAATAGACAATTCATATAACCCTAATAATCCCTATCACATCTAACTATTAACTTATGTATTGCCTAACACATAGAGTACATAACTCCTAAAACATCTAACCCATATTGCCAGTAAATAACAATGATTGGTATTTATAACCCTTAACAATGAAGCCTTATGAAACATTAATTTGAAAACCTTAACTCATAACCTTTGACCATAATAACCTATCATGAAAACACATAACCCCTATTCTAATATCTTAATTCCAAGTCCATATAACCACTAACTATTATAAATCCAAACCCCTAACATTACTGATTACTAACTCCTATAATATTTAACATCAATCACCCATATAATAACTAAAAAAATTATAGAACATATTTGATATAGAAACTAAATATTAAAACTCCTCAAATGTAATATTAAATTACAATAATTTGAAATCTCGATAAACCATAATTCATATACCTTAAATTCATAAACTATAAAAACCTCGACTCTTATATACCTTATCCCTTAATACTATAAACCATTACACATATATTTCCTATAACTATATTTAACAACCAACACCTATCCTCTATAATTCTAACACCTATAACCCCTTACTTCCAAGCCTTATTATCCCTAATCCTCAACTATTGTAAGTTATATTTCCTATAACTATATTTAACAACCAACCCCTATCCTCTATAATTCTAACACCTATAACCCCTTACTTCCAAGCCTTATTATCCCTAATCCTAAACTACTGTAAGTTATATCTACTAAACCATATAACCCTTATAACTCCTAACACCTATCAGTACTAAAATATAACTTCTCATATATACATACCCCCAACAAATTATACTTTGTAACCTCTAACATATATCCCATAACTAATCTATCCTTTAACACCCAACCCTTATAAAATCTATTCAATATAACTCCTAACCCTTAACCCTATAAGCCCTAATCCCTCTTACCTACAACAGATATTACCCTTAATTCATACAAAGCCTAATACCTACCCCTAATTCTCTTAACACCTATGACACTAATAATTATAATTCATATAACTCCTAATACCTATTAATTACAACCCATATCATATAAAACACTTCACCTCTACTAGAATTAATACCTATAATCCCTAACAATTGACCACTATAGTTCATAACTGATATAAACCCTAACTATAATACTATAATGATTATAACACTTAATCGTTAAATAATAAAACCCTAAACATTATGACCTTTAATGCATAAATCTTATAAACCCTATGAAACCTTAACCCTATAACCATTATTGTTAGAAATACCTAAACATTACAACCCCTAAACCTTATCATCCTCTTATTATAAAACCAAAAACCTATCCTAATGAATTTAAACCCTATAACCCATAAACTAAAACAACTTTAAACCCTTCAACATTTAACATTATAACACTTTAGAACTATATCTCATCACTCATATAAGCACCAATAATCAATCCTTATAATTCCTCCTGACCTCTATAACCCCTAATCCAAAACCACTATAAAAATTGACCATAATATTAACTATAACCTCTATAACCCATGTCAACCAGTTAGTCCCTCTAACAACTAATGCTTGTAAATATTAATCCATATAATGTATGATACCCAATAATTATAACCCCTTACCTCAAAAATCTAATCATTTAACATTGTAACCTTGAAGGCTTCTAAAGGCTAATCCATATAATGTGTATACAATTTAAATACTTACCCATATATCCCCTCATAATATACTTGTTCCCTTAGAATATGTATAACTCTTAGCCCCTTCCATCCCTCAACCATGACTCATGTAACTCTTATAATGATTAATGCATATATACCATAAAACATATCCCTAATCCATATGACTGCTATAAAACCTAACCTCTATAGTCCATATCCCTTAACATTAAAAACCCACTTAACCACTAACTCATATGTCCCTTAACTTGTGTAACCATGGTAACCCTTAAGCCATATGACCACTAATCTATATAACACTTAAATACCCTACCATCGATAATCCTTATTCCCTACCTTTAACAACTCATAACCACTAACCTTATAATTGTTATAAACCCTAACTTTTATGATTCCTTACAAGGAAACCATAGAATCCTTAATATGAATAATTTCTATAACTCTAAATACATATCCTCTATAACTGTAATATCTCCTACACTATAATATATACCAACCCTCATTCGTATGATGCCTGAGACTTAATAACCTATTACTCCTAGTAATTATAACCTATATAACATATAATCCCTATAACCCCCATCCTCTATAATTCTAACACCTATAATACCTTACTTCCAAACCGTATTATCACTAACCCTTAGCTACTACAAGTTATCGAGACTAAATCCTATAACCCTTATAAATTCTAATAACTATCAGTAGTGAACTATAACTCCTAATATATACACACCCCAAACAAATTATCCTTTGTAACCTATAATACATATCCCATAACCAATCTAACCATTAACACCCAACCCTTGCAAATTGTATTTACTATAACACCTAACCCTTAACCTTATAGTCTCTAATCACTCTTTCATACAATAGAAATTACCCTTAATTAATATTAAACCTAATCCCTAACCCTAAATCTCATAACAATTATTACTAATACTCATAATTCCTACCACTCCTAATATGTAATAATTAAAAAATGTATCCTCTAAAACACTTCACCTCTACTAGAACTATTACCTCCAATATGTGACACTTGACCACCATAGTGCATAACCAATATAAACCCTTACCATAGTTCTATAACCATTATAACACTTACTGGTTAACTACTATAAACCCTAAACTTTATAAACTTTATAACCTTTAATGTGTAACTCTTTTAAACCCTATGAACCCTTAACCCTATATCCCATACTGTTAGAAATAGCTAAACATTACAACTCCTAACCCTTATCAACCTTATATTGTAACACTAAAAACCTATCCTAATGACTTTAAATCCTATAACCCAGAACTTAAACTCGTTTATAGCCTTAAAAATTTAACATTATAACTCTTTAGAACTATATCCCATCATTCATATGAGTACTAATTATCAATCCTTATATGTCCTAACATATATAAACCCTAATCCCATACAACTATAAAAATTGACCATAATATTAATTATAAACTCTATAACCCATATCAACCAACTAGTCCCTATAACACCTAATGCTTCTAAATCTTATTCCATATAACCTATAATATCCAATACTTATAACCCCTAACCTAAATAACCTAATCATTAACTACTATAATATTGAAGGCCATTATGTATAATGTGTATACAATTTACATCCTTACCTATATATCCCCTCATAATATACCTCATCTCTTATAATATTTATAACTCTTATCCACTTCCATCTCTCAACCACCACTCATGTAACCCCTATAATTCTTACTGCATATACACCATAAAACATATATAACTATAATCCATATAAACACTAATCCATATGACCGCTATAAACCCTATCCTCTATAGTCCATATCTGATAACCTTAATAACCCACATAACCACTAACCCATATGTCCCTTAAATTTTGTAACCATGGTAACCATAACCCATTAAACCACTAATATATATAACCCTTATATACCCTAACATCTATAGTATGTATTTCCTACCCTTAAAACCTCACAATTGCTAACATTATAATTTCTATAACCATTAACCTTTATGATGTCTTACAATGAAAACATAAAAACCTTAATACAAATAATTCCCATAACTCTAAAGAAATATCCTCTATAACCCCATATCTCATGATCATTGTAATATCTACCATCCCTCATTCTTATGATCTATGAGACCTAATAACCTATTATTCCTAGTGAATATAATCGCTATAAAATGTAATCCCTATAACCCCTAACCTATACACAATACTATTATAACCTATAATTCATATAACCCCTATAACATTTAACTATTAAACTATGTAACCTGTAACACATAGAACACTTAACTCTACTTAACTCCTATAGCCTCCAACCCTTATTTCCAGTAAATAAAAATCACTATTGTTTATAAACTTGAACAATTAATCCTTATGAAACAATAACTCACAAACCCTAACACATAACCCATAACGCTAATAACCTATAACCTAAACACTTAACCCCTATTCTAAACCCTTTATTTCAAGCCCCTTAGCCGTTAACTATTATAAAACCAAACCCCTCACGTTACTAACTTCTAAATCTTATAATATATATGATCAATCAACCATATAATAACCAAATTATAATACATAGCCCATATAACAACTAAATCCTGAAAACCCTAAAATTTAATATTTATTGATAACAATTTCTAATCTTGATAAAACTTAACTCATATAAACCCTATAACCTTAAATACAAAATCTATAAAAACCTTTACCCTTATACCCCCTAACCATTAATACTCTAAACCATTACATGCATATGTCCTATAATCATATTTCACAAGAAACCCTTATCCTCTATAATTATAACATTGTAACATTGTAACATCCCTCCCTATTGAGCATACTATTATTGACATAGTCTTTCAAGACACTTGCTTCCAAGTGATCCGGGTATGGAACATTGTGATTTCATTTAGATTATGGGTTATATATGATGATGTTGAGGTGTTATAGATGTTTGATTTTATTGATGCATATATATGTGTTGACATGTGCTTTTGACAAGTCATCGTGAGTGTGCAGGACACATGATAAGTTATGGATGTTGGTGGTATCAAAGGGATTCTGTGGACTCCAGATTGAGTCAGGGAGTGGATCATATTGTTTGAGTATTTCATTATTATGGAGATGATGTATGATGGATTTTAGTATGATTTATATATATGGATTTTTGACACTATTTTTGTCAGTGGATGCAAGCTTGAAAATGCTTTCTAATTTGACTTACATAAGGAGTAAAGGGGTCTTGCATAGAAAACTAGATATTGAGGGAGAGGAGTGATAACATTCCTTTCACAGCCTACTAGCACTCTCACCATGGCCAGAATTGTAGGTTAACAATTACCTAGTTGGGTGGTCCACGATGTCATGAGGGAAGACTGAGACATTCACTCACGTAGATTTCTAAGTGGTGTGCAATAAGGTAGAATCCTTATTCCTTAGAAGCCATTAGTCTCTCACAAGGTTGATCGAATGGATTTTTTACTCCAATGGGTTCGAAAAAATTCCAAAACAAGTCAACGCGAGTGGAACCCTTGGAGCACAAAGATGCATCTTGAAGGGTACGTTGCACAATTGAAACCTGAGTCAATAAACATAGGTGGCCTAGAAAACATTTGGAATGATTAGACCTTGTTGGATTAAAATAATTAATTAAACAAAATATTATGAATTATTAAAGCCAACCAAAAGTCTAAGTCGAAGTCTAAATTTTAAATAAAGGGACTAATTTAATTGTGAACATGAGTAAATATTTGAAGGAAATCAAATGTTAGGAAATAGTAAGTAAAGACCTAAAGAATCGATAAAATACACAAGGGTTATTGAAATTATATAAAAAAAAGAGAAATCCTTATTTAGAAATAATTACAACTTGAGAGAATGAGTTGTGCATAGAATACAATTTGAGTCAATTAACCCTAGCCTAACTAAAAGGACTCTTAATCCAACCCTAACTAAAACCTAGTTAGGAAAAAACCATTAATTAAGGGGATTTGGGGAACTAAGAGGAAATTTAGGAACACATGAGGAAATGTGAGGAAAGGTGGCTTTAAATAAAAATAAAAGAGAAATTACTTATGCAACCTGGGGAGAATGTGACACCTGTAGTGGATGAATAATCCTTGAACTGAATTTCTAAAAATTAATGAATTATGCATGAGGGACATATGTCTGTGAGGAATAATTATGTAAATAAATTGACGTATAAGGGAAGAGGATGTAATTTTTGGGAAGCATTATTATGCTGCCGAATCTTGATTGATAGTGTTTTACTTGTGAGATTTGGGAGTTCAGGCTTGTAAAAAGAGTGGAAGCTCTTCCTTGTGAGGCAAGCTTGGAAGCTATTTTGTTATGGTTTATGTGCTTGGCCCCTTTGTGGCTCGGGGGGCTAAAGGGGAAGAAGAGTACCCCTAGCATTGGCTGGGAGGTATCGATGAAGTCTCGGTGGTTAGAAAGTGAAGGAAAGGAGGGAGCCCAAGACTTGAAGGCATCTTCAACATGCAACATTCTTCAGTCCTTGTATTTTTATTTCAAATTTATTTGTAGCATTAGTGTAGAAGTATGTTGGGATGATAGGGTATTTGTAGCATCCCTGGAAATCCTGAATGCCCATGGTTACATTGCTTCCAACGATATTTAGTTAAGAGATATATTTTGTTTTACAGTTGTTGCAAACAAATAATATTTAGAGTGGTTATGTTTTAAACTTTCATTGTAATTCTGGATGTTTTCCGAACCCTAAACTGAGCGGCATGATCCTCATTGAAAAGTTGAATTTATGTGGTGTATGATATATGTTTAAAAACTTGTATCTTATATATGTTGATATTTTGAATGATCAGAGTCTTTTTGTTGACATTATTGTAGGAATTTAATAGTGAATAGTTCATTGGTAACTAAGGATTTGGATCTAGTTACATTTAAATTTAGTTTAAGGGTAGAGTTGGGGATGCAAAAAAAGGATTGGAGAGCTCCCGAGAGGTGGAGAGTTTGAGAATTTTTTTGTAGGATTCAGGGTTCAGTAGCAAGAAAAATATTATTCAAAGGGGGAGGGAGTGGGACTCCATCCTAAAATAAAGTGGCGGTGGAAAGAGGGAAAGGCACACGCAGAGTATGCTTTAAGACCCCACTAACAGGGACCTCAGGGTCGACGTCAGAACAAAAAATTGAGGATAAACATGGAAAAAGAGAAAAAAAAAAGAGAGATGAACAAAGAATCTCGAGGCAAGGAGCCCAAGATATCACAACCAACTAGGGGGGGAGGGAGAAATCCATGCAAACTAAATACGATGATGATCCCAAAAGTGGTTCTAGAATACCCGCAGACTCAAGAATATAGAGACCAGATGAAAATGCATGCCCTGGTCTGCAATTTTATGGGATTATCGCCCACCGAAAAAACTTGCACAGTTGGATCAAATATCAATGGAAACCAAGTGGGGAGGTGGATCTACATCTAGGATCAAAAGTATTTTTTACAACATTATTCATGAATCTAGAAAACATAGACAAGGTGCTTGAAGGAGGACCTTATTTCCATGCCTCATCTAGACTGTATATGAGGCCCTTGAAGGAGAACTTCTCCTAAGAAAAGGAGAGATTTAAATGCATGCTAGTTTGGCTCAATATCTACTCCTTATCGATGGACTACTAGCTATCGTCCACCTTTGAAGCAATAGGAGATAAACTGGGAAAAATTGTCAAGGCATTGGATGCAACTTTAAAGGGAAAGTACACCTCATTTGCAAGAATTTGTATAGAGATAGATGTCTCGGGGGCACTACCAAAAGAAATATGTCTTGAGTTCAGGGATGAGGAATGGATCCAACATATAGATTACAAACAAATCATGTTTATATGCAGAATATGTCATGAAAATAGATACCTACTCAAGGAATGTCCGTTAAACAAAAATACAGAACAAGAAAAACAAAAAAAAACCAGGATGAGGAAGGTTTTGTTCAACTGAATTATAAAGTCAAAGGAAATAGAAGACAAAGAAAACCTCCCAAAAATAGTAACCTGGAATCAAAAAAATAGCTTCAAAGGTTTGCAGAACCAAAACCAGGTCAAAGATATGGTACATGGAAGGCAAGGGGAATGAGATCCTGAAGAGAAGAGATAGATAAATCAATGGAGAAGAAAAATCCTCAAAAAACCTTCAGTAACGACAAATTTTCAACTGGAGAAGGAAACCGAGACACAAATACCCCAATGCAGGAGGGGGATGGAGACTCCAAAATGAAACCGAGTGATGTTGTAAATGAGGATCCATATCTTAGAGACATCATAGAAAGGGAAGGGATAGACCTCCAAAATATTTTAGAGAAATGGAAAAAACAAGGTATGGAAAACATACCTTGAGAACAAATAGATCACATTCAATATCTCTTCCTAATGAGGGAGGAATAAAAAGAAAGAGGAATCAAACACATGCATGGATAAATAGGAACCCTCGGTATCAAGGCAGGAGATAATCAACAACGAAACTCACCAAATCAATAAAAAAGGAAGAAGGGGAGAAAATATAATAGCGTGGCCTTGCATGAACTAGGAGCGCTTCTGATTAACTCTGGTAAGATAAAAACATTGTTCCCTACCTCCCACCGAAATTTTTAAAATGAAGGTTATCAATTGGAATATAAGAGGCATGAACAACCCCAAGAAGAAAATAATTCTAAAAAATAAACTGAAAATGGAAAAACCAGATATATGTTTTATTCAGGAAACCAATTGTACAATAGAAACGATGGCACAAATAAGTAAGAAAAATTGGAATATCTACAATGTTTTGGATATTGATAGTCAAAATGATGTTGGAGGCATCCTCACCCTTTGGAACCCACAAAAGGTGGATCTTCTCTTGGAAGAAGCTACAAATAATTATTTATTAGTAATCATGCAAGTTATAGGGAATCCAGAGAAGGTCATGTGGACTAATGTGTATGGCCCTTAAATACTGGAAGATAAAAAAAATGATTTTAGACGTAGAAAAACTAAGGGATCGAAATAGGAACCCTCATTGGATTTTAGTAGGTGATTTCAATATAATATACACCTTGGCCAAGAAGAAAGGGTGTATTCAAAGAATGGACAAAGATGCATAGGTATTCTCATCCTTCATAAAAAAAACAAAGCTAGTTGGTATTAGAACTAGTAATGGGTAGTTTACCTAGAACAACAAAAGAACTCTACACAACGAAATAACCTCAAGATTATAAATATTTTTAATCTTGGAATCAATAAACATGCAAGTTATAATAATGGAAGGTAAAATTCTCCCATGGGGGGGCTTAGACCACTAGCCAATTCTATTGGAGGAAAACTTTCAGGTAACCCCAAAAAATAGTCGTTCTAGTTCCAGAGTTTCTATATTGAGCACCCAACCTTTAAGGAGAACATCAAGATTTGGTGGAAATAAAACATCAAGAATAGGGGAAAAAAATTTAGACTTCAAATAAGACTAAAACACATAAAGGAAAAACTAAATCAGTGGAATAAAGAATTCTTTGGGAATATTAACCATGATAAAAAAGGTCTAGAAGATAAAATGGGTTGGCTTCAAGAACAACGTATGCAAGAAGGCTACAATGAGGAGAGTAAAAAAGATGAGAACCAATTGATTCAGGATTGGGAGGCAATATGTAAACAAGAGGAGATCATGTGGAGACAGAAGTCCAGAGTGTTGTGGTTAAAGGAAGGGGAGAAAAATACAAAGTTCTTCCGCAGGCCGACTATAGAGAGAAGAACTCATAATAAAATCATGAAGATCCACGACCACGAAGGGATAGAGAGAGAATCCCATGAGGACATTGAAAAATATCTAGTTAACCATTTTCAGTACATAGCTATAGAACCCAACCTGGACCGAACTAAAGCAATCCATAGAATCTTTAGAAATATTTGTTACAAAAGAGCATAACATAAATCTAAGAAAACCTATTTCTCCAGAATAATTTGACCAAGTGATCCAGGAGATGCCAAATGGAAATGCCCCAGGCCCATATGGTTTCACTGTGGACTTCTTGAAATCTTGTTGGGATGTGATTAAATATGATATTTATGGCACAGTGGGAGACTCAAGACACTCAAACTCAATCCTAAAATATTTGGACTCCACTTTCATCACCTTGATACCCAAAGAAAATGAGGTGAGGACTCCGGACAGGTTTAGACCGATATCCCTTTGCAATGTGGTGTGCAAGAGAATATCTAAATTTATAGCTAATACACTTAAGCCCCTACTCCCCATTCTGATATCAAAGGAACAATAAGAATTTATGGAGGGACGAAAAATAATGGATAACATCATTCAAGCCCATGAAATAATTCATACTTTAAAAAGTAGGAAAAAATAGGGCATGATAATTCAACTGGATTTTGCCAAAGCATGTGAAAAACTAAGATGGCACTATATGGAAAAATAAATGGAAGCCTTTGACTTTTACAAGCATTGGATAAAGTGGGAAATCACCCTAGTTTCTACGACTATTTTCTCATTACTGGTTAATGGAGCCTCAACAAAACCTTTCTACCATTCCAGGGGCCTCAGACAAGGGGATCACTTTTCCCCCTTCCTATTTATTATTATGATGGAATGGTTAAGTAGAACCATCAAATATGCAATCGGATAAGTAACTATAAAAGGTCTTAGACTATATGAAGAGTGCCCAACAACAATGCATCGACAATTTGTTGATGACACAATGCTTCATGGAATTCCCACTGTCAAGGAAGTTACAAATTACAAGAATATCCTATCTAATTTTGGAGAAGCCTCGTGGACATAAATAAACGACTCAAAATCTATGATATACTTCTTAAACATGAATATTGGTGTTCAAAGGATCCTCTCCAACATCTTGAGCTTTGAGAGGAAAACCCTTCCCAAAAAATATTTGGGTGTGCCCCTTACGGAAAAGGCAAGTAAGTACAGAACTTGGGAAGGGATCCTCACCAAGATGCAAGAGAGAGTTAAAATATGGACCTACAGAACCCTTAATTTAGTTGGTCATTTAATCCTAAAAAAGGAAATCTTACAAGTGATCCCAATGTACTTAATGTCGGTCTTTCCCTCCCCAAAAGGAATTTTACAAAAAATTAGAACAATCCAAAGAAACTTCTTATGGAGAGGAGAAAAGGATAAGAAGAAATGGGATCTGGTGTTTTGGGAGAAACTTTGTTGGAAAAAGATAAAAGGGGGTCTTGGTTTACAATATCCACAAGTAACAAAAGATTCTTACAGAGCAAAATTGTGGTGGAGATAGATTAAAACAACTCTGTGCCATGGGATAACCCATGGAAGGTAAAATACTCTCCAAGTATTAACCCTTAGGATCTAATCAGGTTCACATGTACATGAGAAGGATCGGCCATCTGGACCTTAGCTTGGAGAAATAAAAGTGGATCCAGGATCACAGTTTCTTGGAAATCAGGAATGGCCAAACAACAAGCTTTTGGGAAGATGGTTGGCAACAAGAACCCAGGATGGAAAACCAAGAAAAAGAAAGGATGAAACAAGATATGCTTGGGAAATGTAAAATAAGAGTTTTTCAGTATTGGAAACAAAGGGAGATATCAAAATGGAGAATATGGGACAATTTCCAATCCCAAGATAGAACTCGGGATGCTCAAATTGTTAAAGAGATAGAGAAGGAAGTGGAAAAAAGGAAAATTAGGATCTCTGATGAGGAAGACCAACTAAGATGGGGAAGGAAAGATGGGGGAGATTTATCTATGAACAAAGCCTGACACTTTATACTAGGCCAAGGCCAGAGAGACACGAAACCTCATTGGGAATGACTATGGAATTAATCTCAATGGACAAAGATAAAAAAATGCAAATGGATGATCTTACAGAAGACAATATTGACATGGGAGAACGTAGAAAAAAAAGGCTTTTATATACCCTCAATATCCCACTTTTGTGAAGCCCGGGAGGAAAAAACATACCATCTTCTGGATGAGTTCACCTACACAACCAATATCTGGAACTGGTTAGCAATGGTGTTTTTCCAAATAGTTAGGGTAAAGGGAGATATTAGAGCTACTCTAAGGAATCGGAAGGAACACTATAGTGAAAATGAAGTGGTTAACTTATGTTGGGGGATAACGTCGGGGATGATCATCATGTCAATTTGGAAAGAAAGAAATAGAATACTCTTTAGGAATGAGGTTCACCCGATCTCTAAGATTGAGAACTTTATCAAAACACAAATAAGGGAGACAATGCAGAGCATAAACTTCACGTGCAAAAACCCCAAAGTCTCCCCAAGAACTTACAATTATGCATTGGTTACAATTGAAATATTGGATCCTTAACTTACCTATCCCTCATTCCCTTCATATTCTTAATGATGTCAATACCTGGACTCTGCCTCAGATAGGCTTCCTGAATTTGAATTTTGATGGTGCTTCCAAAGGCAACCCAGGAAAGGCAGGAGCGGGGGGAGTGATCAGAGATAGTGGGAGGAAAATCATTCACCTGTATTCTTATAGCATAGGAAACACTACAAACAATACAGTGGAGTTTGGATCTTTGGAACAGGGTCTATAAATTTTGATTATAGAAGGCCAAACAAATGTCATAGTTGAGGGAGACTCGACTCTGGTAATCAACATAGAAAAAGGACTTCAGTGTGGAACCAACATTGGTAAGGTGATAAGACAGTGGAGTCTAACACAAACTCTAAAAATAATTCTGAAGAACTTACAAACCATATTCATGATTGAATTTACATGGATAATAAGGTTGGAAAATGCGTTGGTGGACATGTTAGCAAACAAGGGAGTGATCTAGGTGGAAAATATGTTGGACAAGACTTGGAACAAAATTCCTAGGGGATAACTCAGATCTGACTGCGAACACCTGGTGGATATAGATAATAGGGGAAGATTACAGAATGACAGTCACATCGAGGCTTACACAAGGCATTCTGACATGATGTGGGACCCATGCAAGATATGAGTATTCTAACACTTGGCCCTCAACTCTTATGCAGAGACTAGACATGAAGGAGAAGGTAATGCAGGTGGATGTACAATCCAACAGAAAGGATATAGAGGACAGATCGAGAGATATCTTGGGTCGTATTCAAGGAAATAATGAGAATAAAAGGAAAGTAGAGATGGAGGATAACCCAGAGTGGATCTCAGCCCCTTGGATAAGGTACTTACTCAAAAATACAAGATGCAGAGATGGAAGGAAAGGATACAAGGATTTGAGAGCCAAAGGGAGCATAATGGAAAGAAGTGCCTCACCAGGATATCAGTGCATTCGTATTCTCCACCTAATGGAAATATTATTAGGAGGTATGGGTGTCTGGGTGAGAAGTTGTTATAACATAAATAACTGCAAGCATTTCCACACCTTGATAGGATTATCCTCCCATGATAGTTACAATTCCAATATCCGCTTTGTTAAGGGGAGACATAGAGAGTGGATCCAAAAAGGAGTTAGTAGTCAAGAGGAAGGTAAGAACAAGGCTATGGCATAAATGAAACACATCATGATAAATGGTAAACTCCTTGGGGAGGGAAAACCATAAATCTCAAGGAAAATGACGAGGATAGAGAATGATGCAAGGGAAGAAGCGATAATGTACCAAACTACAGTCCCTCAGAAGGGAAAGAAGCGGTGGAAAGTTGGGATGAGAATATTAAGGTAGAGTGAGGAAGTAAGGAGATGGACAATATATCCCATGAGGTAGACTGGATTACAGACATGGGGGCCACCTGCACCAGGGAGACACTCTATCACAAAACTTTGGAAATGGTGTGGATCACTAAGATGATAATAGGCAAGGTTAAGGCTAACCAATATGAGACTTGCAAGAAGGAACCATGGGAGACAAATTCTATGTTGGAAGACATCCAATGTCGAGCGAGTAGGTTGGAGACCATTGTCAAACTGTTGGTGGAAATAGAGAAAAATCAACAGAGTAAACATGAGAGACTAGCTTCCCAGTTCCACTTGTACCTGAGGTATGTCCACCATATGGACATAACAATGACTGAAATCCAAGGCATGCCAACTCAGATTCGAAGGATCAGGACTACCTCCCCCAAAGAAGACACTAAAGGTCATATACGCAGAGTTATGGACCATTCCTAGGTTCTTTAACTTTGTTGTATTTCCTTTTAAAAAAAATATATTTCCTAAGTATAGGAAACTAAGCCAGGTGGTAGTAGGAAAGATGCCAATTTTTAGCTAAGTTAGATAGTCTTAGATTTGTATTAAGTTTAAATCATATTTGAAACAACAGTAAAAACATTGATTGGAAAGGGATGATCTGGTTTCCTTTTTGGCAGACCAGTACCCCCATATTATGGGTCTTAGACTAGGGAAAAATAGTAATGTGTTTGGTTGGTCTGGTTTCTTATTGGAAGACCAACGACACCTTTTTTGTATGATATTATAGAAGTAATATAGTTTCCTATACTGATTTAAAAAAAAAAAAAAACTAAGGATTTGGATCTGAATTTACGTCGTGAATTTCTATGGTGAATTGAATTAATTCGAATTTATATGTGTATCTTCTGTCAAAATCGTTGATAAACCTAATTTAATAACAACCTGGAGTATCTGTGTTTTTTTTTTCAAAAACCAAAAATTTTGGGATCAGGGAGGGGTTGTTAAAGCCTTTGAAAATCTATTTTTAACTTGTAGTGTATTATCCCCTTTTTCCTAAACCAAGTTATGCTTGTGACCAGGAGATAGAAGCTAGTGTTAGTTGAAAAGGGAATTATTCTAGGCTCCGTAACTCCGACGCTCCGAAGGCTCTTTAAACTAAACACTTCTTTTCCCCCGAAATGCTAACCGACCAAATTCGGTCTTGAGCTGAGTTGACCGACAATCGTAGGTTAACCCTCCCCAATTTCTTTTGTAATTTTTTCTAATCTAATCTAACGACTGACCTATATTTTCCTTACATGAGTTTCTACAGTGGAGATCCACTACGAAACTTCGACCTTCATGGTTTTCCCGCTTCACATCTTGAGTCTGTTTCATCGTATCACCAAACCAATGAAGGGATCAAATATCTGACGGCTTACACTCCCCTTAGATCGACGATTGTCACCCAATAGAGAGTTTAGAACTCCTAGAGTTCAACACATTTTGCAACACCAACTCCTTTCCTTTGGAGTGTTGAACTGTCAAAACCTTTGAAAGACTAAGACTTGAAGATCTATGATCCTTGTTTGTTCACTAGATCTACAAATCTCCTTTACTCCAGAAGTTTGGAACTTCAGGGTCTTCGTAATCCTTAACATTTACCTCCTAACCTTGTCGAAGAGATGAATTCCGAATGACTAAGGGATCTACTTTTTCCACACTGATCTCATATCTACAATAATAAGAAACTTTGAGGCTTCGGGATTTGAGATTTTAGTTGTTGCAATGCTCGTTCCATCTGAATTCACGAAGGCCGAACCCACAGACATGATGGTCCTGGATTTACAGAAAACAACGATTAGGATTAACTTCATAACTCCTAGAGTTCGAAACCTTTTACACCTTCATAACCTTCAACCACCACCTCCCGAATTGCCAAATTTCTGAATACTCGGATCTACAAACACGTGTACCCATCGTTGGATGACAAGGATTTACTTTCGGAATTAGGGACTCCAAGAGTTCCTTCACCTTAAACCTACTAACTCTAGTTGTGACAGAGTCGTGAATTATCGAACCATTGAATAATGTAGACGCATAGATCCAACAATCCATGATCGTTTGTCATATCTACGATTATCCTTCACTCCAAGACTTCTTAGCTTCATAGTTTTTCAACTCTTTCTGTTGTGAACTCAATCTCACTGAATCGTCAAATTCTTATGGATCCAATGGCTAGTATTCGCCTACCGATCTATGGTGTAGATATACCTCCCAATTCGAGCTTCGGGGCATAGTTGTTTGATTATTGAGAGGGGGGGTGAATCAGTAATAGCGTAATTATAATCCTTTTTCTCAAAATAATATAAGTATTATATCAATGTAGAATTATTATCCAATAATGAGCAATAAGAAATGAACAATCACATACATACACAGTACACCAGTGTTTTACGTGGAAACCCAAATCAGGAGAGAACCAAAAAATGATTTTTCTTATATGTCTTGAAGATATACATTCATTGGAAGCACCAACTTCCTTTGTTTCCCAGCTGCAACTGGAAGGAGGCTCCAACCCCCTAGTTTCTTGGGATATAACCTGAGGGAATCTCCAACTCCCCAATTGTCTGGCTACAACCAGAAGGAGGCTACAACCCCTTAAGTTATCTAGGTACAACCACCTGTCCTTTCCCAGCCCAACCACCCCGAAGTAAAATTAGAATCATGGAACCACGGTCACACTATCATTGTGAGATATACCACTGTAAACATGTACCAATAAACCTGAACCATGCATCAACCATGCATCAACCTGTACCTCAACCTGTAATCAACATGTACCTTAAACAAGTGCATCAACCATGCACCAACCTGTACCAAAGAATATGTAATCAACCTATACCATAAAAAAGTGCATCAACCATGGACCAACCTGTACCAAACAATATGTAATCAACATGTACCATAAAAAAGTGCAACCAACCATGTACCAAGTATGTACCAATCATGTTTCAAGTACTCATCAACTATGAATCATCAATATGTACCAACATCATCAACTATACACCTCATGTATGTGTCAACTCATCAACTACTTGTCTCAAGCATGTACCCAACTTGTACCTCAACCAAAATCCCTCATCAATTTCATGATCCAAATATGATTCATAACTCTGTAATAGACCTGGTGTATATGATCACAAACTTGCAAATCTTCCTTAACTTTAACAACAAGAGACTAGCATTTTCATCAAGCGTTTCTTTAGTCTCACGAGACTAGTTTTAGATTAGTCAACAACCCTAACTTGAAATAATCATAACTTTGTACCTATAATGAATAAATATATGAAACTGATACACAATTTGTTTCAGTGTGTTTTATGCAATTCTTCCAAGTTTCACTACTTGGAACCTCTCAAAAAAGGAGTTATGGAAAAAATGGCACACCTTGCTGAATTTTGTCTTATTCTAGAGAGCGACCTTGTAGAGCATGTCCCGCACAAAATAATTGTTGAATTGATATGAAAATTTTACATAGAATACTAACGAATGTAATCTAACCAACACATTTGGTCTTACTAAATTTGGATCTGTTATGAAGACGTTATGGCATTTTTACCCGAAACACCTTAGAAAACATCATCAAAAGAATTTATCCTTCCTTGAATTCCGACGTTCTTTTCTTCACTTTCCTCAGAAATTCATCTTAGATATCATTTGGTTACCTCATACACCTATAGGTATTCAATATTCTCAAGTTTTATTCAAATGAGAGAGCCTTGCCTCTTATTTATATTCTCCAAGTAGCTTCCTTAAAAACATCTTCTAGGTCACTTTGCCCACTTTCCTTATTTTAGGGTTAACCCACCTCTAATTTCTCCATTAAATTTATTATTTAAATAATTTATTTTTTATTCACTTTGAATTATAGTACACTCATCACTTCAATTTATTATTTACCTTCTAAAATCTCTTAAACCACTTTGACTACTTTGACCTTTTGGGGCTTCAAGCCAATGTATGAGGGTCCTCCAACTTCGTAAGGCCATAACTCTCAAACCGTGAGGAGTTATGTGGCGTTCCACATACCACCAGAAATGGCATGACATGTACTATCCATATAGATTTGTATTACCTACAAATATATCAAAAATCATATTGTTATCCATCAAACAAACTTGGGTCCATTACCCAAACCTGGGTTCTCCTTCTTTACATGGCCATAACTCTCTAACCGTGAGGAGTTATGTGACATTCCACATACCACCGGAAATGGTGTGACAAGAAATATGCATCTAGGATAGTTTCAATGAAAAATTCACTATCCTTCATCTCATTATTCCACTATTAATCATGGGTTCTCTCACTCCGGAAAGTGTCTTCCCGTGAGGGATTTCACCATAAGGGGACCACTTTGGAGTTCATCCATATTTACTTCTTATAAACCATGACAAGACAATAATGAGTCATATTTACATTAAAAAAACTTGGGTTCATTACCCAAATCTTTGTGCTACAGGTATTTCTTCAAGGGTTGACATCAATGACAACCAACCTTAATCAACAATCTCCCCCTTTGGCATTGATGGAAACACTCTGATGCAACACTGAAATCATATCACTCATGCTCCCCTTGGAACCATGCCTTTATTCTCTGCCTCTATCCTCTGCATCTGATAAATCTCTCCCCCTTTTTCATCAATGGCAAAGGTATCTTTCCATCTAGGGTTGCTCCTCCTAACTGAACTGTCCTCTTATGGTGCTTCCTCATGTAAATCTAAGACATATAAGATAAGCATGCTAAAAACATTCATTTTGGATTAGAAATAACTCTAAGTCTCTGGCGAAGATATTCAAAGGCTTCCCGTGGAAGTGGTTTTGTGAAGATGTCTGCCACTTGTTCTTTTGTGCCCACATACTCAACTCTGATGTTCTTTTCTGCAACCTGCTCCCGTAGAAAGTGATACTTGATTGGAATGTGCTTCGTCTTGGAGTGCATCACTGGGTTCTTCGAGACACTGATGGAACTTGCATTATCACAATAGATTGGAATGGGCTCATTATAATCAACCTGTATATTTGTCAGAGTTTTTTTCATCCAAAGAACCTGTGTACAACATGATGTTTCTGCAATATACTCTGCCTTGGCTGTAGATAAAGATACTTATGATTGTTTTTTTCTTAGCCATGATACCAAACAATCACCTAAGTAGAACACTTCTCCACTGGTGCTTCGTCAGTAATCAATACAACCTGCCCAATCTACATCTATGTAGGTAATAAATGATAGATATTTTCCTTTTGGATACCACAATCCAAACTCTTCTGTTCCTTTGAGATATCTGAAAATCCTCTTTACTACTAATACATGTGATTCCTTTGGTGCTACTTGAAATTGTGCCACCTGTCCAACTGCCTACATTACATCTGGTCTGGATGTTTTCACATATAGTAGGCTACCAATCATTGACCTGTATTGCCTCTAATCTGTAGACTTCGAATCATCATCTTTGCTCAACTTGCAACTAGTTTGCATGGGAGTGATAACTGGTTTTCAATCTTCCATTCCGAACCTCTTTAGCATTTATCTGATATACTTGGTTTGAGAAATAAAAATTCCTTGGTTTCTTTGACGTATCTGAAGTCCCATAAAGAAAGATAGTTCTCCAAGTAACGACATTTCAAATTCATTCTGCATATCTTTTGCAAATTTCTGGCTTAACCTGTCATCATCACTACCAAAAATAATATCATCAACATAAACTTCAACTAATAAAATATTACCTTGACTTACCTTGATGTAGGGGTTGTTGTCTGCACTTTATTTTTTCAACCCTGCCTACTATAGATACTTATCCAGTCTAGAGTACCATGCTCTAGGATCATGTTTTAGACCATACAAGGCCTTCTTTAATTTACACACATAATCTACATTCTATGGCAGTTGAAACCCTTATAGTTTTTCAATGTAGACTTCTTCTTCAAGTTCCCCATTCAGAAAAGATGATTTTACGTCCATCTGATACACTTTAATATTTTTGGAGAATACATAAGATAAAAGAAAATAGATTGCTTCCATTCTAGAAACTAGGGAAAATGTCTCTTCAAAGTCGATTCCTTCAATCTGTGCATATCCTTTACATACCAATCTAGCTTTGTTCCTTGTAACCTGTCCATCTTCATTCAATTTATTCCTGAAGACCCACTTTGTGCCATTCACATTCTTATTATTTGGTCTTGGAACCAGTTCCCAAGTGTCATTTTTCTCTATTTGATCCAATTATTCATTCATGGCCTTATTCCAAAATTCATCCTTGTTGGCTTCTTCAAAACAGTTTGATTCAATTGTAGATAAGAGTGCTAGGTGTGTTTGTTCTGGTGAACGGATTTTTCTTCTAGTCTCAACTCCTGCATCTTTGTTTCCAATAATATGATCTGAAGGATGATTCTTTTGTACTCGTTTTCTAGGTGTCTTTGGAGATACTTGTTGAACTTAGTCTTCTGTTTCTGTCAGATTCTTTTCATCTTCCTCTTCTACTTCATCTTCGAAAATTTGTTCCATTGATTTGTTTTCTTCTTCCTTTGATTCTAGTCTACTTGTTTCATCAATTGTTACATTGATGATTTCCAAAACTTTGTTCAATCTTATATTGTAACACTTGTATGCTTTCCTTGTACTTGAGTAACCAACAAGTACTTCTTTGTCCACATGAGAGTCAAACTTTCCCATTCTGCCATCTTCTCTTTTGATGTAGCATTTGCTTCCAAAATCTCTTAAGTGCTTCACATTTGTTGGTCTTCCTTTCCATAGCTCATAGGGAGTTTTATCAGTGTTGTTTCTAAGCATTACTTTGTTTTGAATGTGAACTGTTGTATGCACTGCCTATGTCCAAAATATATATGTCAATTTGGAATCCATTAGCATTGTTCGAGCCATTTCCTGTACTGTCCTTTTCTTTCTTTCATCAACTCCATTCTGTTGAGGTGTCCTAGAAACGGAGAATTGCCTTTTTATTCCATGACTAGTGTAGTAGTCCATAAATTCCTTTGAAGTGAACTCTCCTCCATTATCAGATCTCAAGCATTTGATTCTTGAATCCATCTCATTTTCAACCATTTCCTTATAGATATTGAAGTTTTCAAAAGCTTCTGACTTGTTCTTGAGAAAGCAAACTCCAGTCATTCTTGTATAATCATGAAATAATAACATAAAGTATCTCTCACCTTTTAATCCCTTTGTTGTAGTTGGTCCAACTAGATCAGTATGCACAATTTCCAGTGGTCTTGTTTTTGAATATTCCTTTGATTTGAACCTGGTCTTTGTTTGCTTTTCTTGTTGACAACGCTTGCATAAAGTGTTGGTTGGTTTCATGATCCGGGGCATTTCTCTGACTGCTTCTCTTTTGATGACTTTGACAAGGTTATCAAAATTCATGTGACCCATTCTTCTGTGCCATAGCCAACTTTCATCTTCCTTTCCTAGAAAAGACTTTTCATTTCCAATCTCACTTAGCACATATATGTTGTTTGAAGTTCTTGCAGTTGTACCGACCAATTTCCCTAAACCTTCTCTTCTTATCTCACACTTTTGTGAATCAAAAGTAACTTTATGACCTTGGTAACACATTTGACTCACACTTAAAAGATTATGTTTCATATCTTCTACCAATAGAACATTTTGTGCCTTTTCATTCTTGTTCCCAATTTGGATCGTTCCTTCTCCAATGATTTTGGCTGAATTATCATTTCCGAAGGAGACTGATCCATTTATTTCCTTTCACAATGTAAGAAATTTGTCTCTATCACCTGTCATGTGTTTTGAACACCCACTATCAACATATCAACCATGTTTCTTCTTCTTAGCTTGTAGAACGACTATGCATTCTTCATTTCTATACTGATCTTGCTTTCTTATCCATGTCATTTTCTGAGGTTATTGTCTATGACTATTGTTATTCTATTGAGGTTCTTTAGGAGGTACTGTCATTCTGCAATCTTTGGCCACATGTCCAAAATTGTTACAATTGTAACATTCCACTTCAGTGCTCAAAGATTCAAACCTGTTGTAACTTCTTCTTTGTGTTTAACTAGGTCTTCTTGAATAACCCCTTTGTGTATGACTCTCAAAGTTGTTATTGTTCCTGTTGTTAGATCTGCAATTCACAACTTTATGTCCAAAATTATTACATGCATAACATAAACCAAAAAATATAGTTTGATACCTGGGAGTTGAAGATATTCTGAAAGGAGGTGCTCTTATGAATCCTTCTTCTTCTTGAGATGCATCTGTCTGTTGTTGATTCTAAAATCTGAATCTTCTCGGTGGAGGAGTGTCCCTATAATCTTCCTTGTATATATTCCTATCCCCTTTGATTGTTTCTACATAGATTTTTGGATTTGTTTCTTGCTCTGTTGTTTTGGAGCTTGATCCCTTTTCTCTTTGATTGTATCCAAGTCTAGACTTGTCAAGATGATATTTTTGACTGTTGATAATGTCGTCCAAAACGTTTGAGCTATTCCGCATATTTTTATTTTGAATATCCTTTCTTATTGTGACAATATATGTTTCCAAGTTTCCAATGATCTTGTCATTTTCTTCTAGTTGTTCTTTGAGTGCTTCTTCAATTATTTTATCTTCTTCTATTTGAACCTTCAATTTTGTGATCATTTGTTCTAGTTCTCGAGTGTCATTTTTCTTGTCTAGTTCTTCTTGTAGTTTCTTGTTTATCTTCTTTTCTCTTCTGATAACTTCTATGGAACACATTAATTCTTCTCGATAGTCAACTTTTGCCTCTTCAATTTATTATTCGACTTCTTCATATCCTTCTTCGGCTTCTTCATATTCTTCTTCGGAGTATTCTTTGTCAGAGTCTTTTACTGCCATGAATAGAACTCTTCCTGTCTCACTGTCACTGACTTCATCTTCATCTGATGATAAGTTGTCTTCTTTGGTGCATAAGCTTTTCTTGAAAACTTTCTTTGCAGTTCTTTTGCCTTTATATGTGTGTTTTCCTTTTGAGTAACCTTCATCATTTCTCTTTTTCGTATGAGGACATTTTTTATCAAAATGACCAATAGCATCACAATTAAAACAAATTAAATAAATCTTACCTCTATACCTACCGTTGGTTCCCTTGTTCAGTCTTTTAACGAAGTTGACCACTTCTTCATTATCTTCTAAGATGTCACTGCAGCTACTATATTCTTCTTCTTGTTGTTTCTTTTTCTTTGATATTTTGGATGCTTTGAAGGCTGCTTCTTTAACATATGGATTTTCCTGTTCAGTTCTCATTTTATATGCTGTGAAGATTCCATGCAGTTCGTCCATGCTTATTGAGTTTAGATCCGATATTTTTTCTAGTGCTGATATGTTATGGTTGAATCTCATAGGAAGAGATCTTAGTACCTTTTGAACAATTACCAATTCTTCGATTTCTTCTCCCAATCCCATGATTTCATTCACTGTTTCATCAACTCATAAGAAGTAGGATAAAATATTTTCATCATCCTTCATTTTTAGTGTTGGAAAATGTTTAACAGGCAACATATACTTGTCATTGATGGAAAGTATAGCAATGAAGATGGCATGAGTACAGGAAGAATGTAATAGACGGGCACCAAAAGTATTTTTGGAAGAAGCTACAGAGCAACCTCAATAAGATTAGAAGAGATAGTGCAGAGGATGTTTGGTATGTCTTACAAGCAGTGTAAGATTGTCATTGATCGCAAGTACAGAAGTGATGATGGCTTGAGTACAAGAACGATGATCAGAAGCGTAGTGATATTCAGGAAGACCAACAATGCAACAATTGTCTAAACGCAACAATCCTCAGTCATCAAATCGAGGATTGATCTAAACTATTGATCAGGCATGATGAAGTCCCATAAAGTTTGAGAAGCACTACTGATCGTTGGATCCCATAAACAATTCCCGACAGAACGGGGGCCGTTAGATCTAAATTTAGACAAGAAGAGCACGCTGAAGAGGAGGATAGATCTCAGGCATTCGATCCAAGCTTGGGATCCGACCATCGTTGGATCAAGCAGAACTTGCACGCTCTCTAAAGTACAAGGAGAAGTGGGTGTATAAAATCCCGGAAAAAGGAGGACTGTCCATCATCATGCAGGACACGTGGGGAAAGATCGTCAGTTCCCTGACTGGAGAGTCAAAGGAATGATGTTCCCTAACCTCTCGAAATCATAATATGCGAAATCACGATTCAATCTGAGCTGTCAGATTCAAGATTGACTCTGGACTGTTGACCCAAGTCCATTTTGGGGTTTCGAGGATCGAGTGTTGGAGATGTCAAAGAGTATTAACATCAAGAATCTCGATATCGCGATATGCGAAATCACGATGTAATTGCAACTGTCGGATCAAGATGTGATCTGGACCATTGATCCAACTTCTTTACGGAGTTTCGTGGATCAGGAATTTGAAGTGACAAAACCACTGAACATCAAGCATGTCGAAATCGCGAAATGCAAAATCGCAAAATGATCTAAACCATCAGATCAAGTGTTGATCAGGACCGTTGATCCCATGCCATTTCATGGTTTCGGGGATCGCGACTTGGAGAGGCAAGAACTCAATGCAACTAGAGTGCCGAAATTGCGATCTGTTAAATCGCGATTCAATCGTAGTCGTTGAATCAAGATTAGATCCGGACCATCGAATCATAGGTCAGGTGGAAATTGATCGAAATTTCGCTGACTTGGGGTCAATGGAGCATAGTGTTGAAACTCATGAAATGAGAAATCACAAAAGCGCTTTATGCATAAGCGCATGGTCATAGTCATTGGTCACATCGATGGAAGATGGAGGTAGAAGCTAGAGGTGCTAAGCTTGCCCACAGAAATGATGAAATGAATGGAAGATCTAATAAAGTTCATCCAATGACGCAGATAAACCTAAAGGAGATCGGAGGGCTATTGATGCATGACATAGTGAAACTTCCAGAAACCATTGATGGCATCTGCCAGAGAATTCGAAGAGACCTCTATGTGATCACTAGAGGAGATGAAGAGTCTCCAAGCTTCATCCAATGAAGGAAGACTATTCTTAGAAGAGATTGACAGATGGATGAGTGTTGAAGCCAGTAGCTGAAAAAGAGAGGGTGAGATCGACTGTAACAGAGAAGACGAAGAGTCTCAACTGCAAGAGAGAAAAAGGAATCTCGGCATAACACCTAGTGATTATAGACACATGGGTTGAACCACCAGAGAAGCTGAAGAGTCACGATGATGATCAGACATAACACTCGAGTTGTGGAGGAATTTGGCATGGAGTGAGCATGCAGAAGCATTGCAAATATTACATGCACAAAGACAACAAATACTATAAGAAGGTGGAACAAAGAAGAGATTTTTTGTTTTCGCTGTGGAGGAGAATTGAGGTGTGTGCAAGGAGGCAGAGCGCAGGAGAAAAAATGCACAGTTGAGGAATGGTGCTTTGAAGGGATATGGCGCAGAGAGCATAAAAGGCAGAAGAACAGAAAGTGAAAGGCAGGTGCAGAAGACACTAATGCAGACAGGGAAGAGCAGTGTAACAGAACAACGACAAGGCTGGTAAGCGATTGAATAAATTTATACCGTTGTAATAAGTTTTAGTAACAAGGAATCTACATTTCAGGGAGGTTTGGAGGTGCTAGGGAGGACTGTTTTCCTCAGAGGTTCAAGTGGGTGCTTGAACACAGGGATTTGTAGCTTCCATCTAGTTGCAGCCAGAGAAACCAGGGTGGCAGGGTGGTGCAAGGGAGAACTATTGTTCTTTGTTATACAAGTTGGTTTCCTGTTTGATTGGAAGTTGGTGCTTCCATCCAGTTGGTGCTGGAAACACTCAGGGAGTTGGTGCTTCCTTCTAGTTGGTGCTAGCGAAACTAGGGAGTTGGTGCTTCCTTCTAGTTGGTGCTAGAGAAACCAGGGAGTTGGTGCTTCCTTCTAATGGGTGCTAGAGAAAATAGAGAGTTGGTGCTCTCAGCAAGTAGCAACTTGCAAAACTAAGGTTGTAGCCTCATTATGAGTTGGTGCTCATATGTATGATAATGTAAAGAATGTAACTATTACTTATCATATAAAGAAAAAGAGGTTTTTACCCTGTATGGGTTTCCTCGGGAAATAATTGTCTCTGTGTTTCTCATATATGTGACTGATGATGAATGTGCCATTGTTTATTTCCCTTCATTATTTTGATCATCATTCAGTGTTTCTGTAAAGAGTTTAAAAGAAGCATAATTGTCTAAGCACGGTAACAACTGATTCACCCCCCCCCCTCTTAGTTTTTCAACAATTGGTATCAGAGTCGACCCCCTTTTTATCTAAGGGTAGATCCTAGAGCTTAAACATGATAATCCATGAAGGGACTTCAGTCACTAGGCCTCCTCTATTTGATGGAACGGATTTTTCCTTCTGGAAGGTTAGAATGAGAACATACCTAATGGCCTTAGGAGATAATGTCTGGGATGTAGTAGAGAATGGATACATAAATCTTGTTGTGCTAGCTTCCAAGGATGATAAGTTAGAATTTAGCTTTAATGCTAAGGGAATGAATGCTATCTTGAATGGACTTGCAGAAGCCGAGTTTG
>ML777606.1:917522-938341 GCA_009831015.1 Picea engelmannii | reverse complement strand
AAAATGTGGTCAAGCACTTTCAACTCAAAAACAAAAGGCCTCTGGGAATATAGACAGTGGATGTTCCAAGCACGTGACTGGAGACAAGGATAAGCTATTGTCCATAAGTAAAAGCAAAACAGGAAATGTGATCCTTGAAAATGATGAACCAGGCAAAATTAAGGATAGAGGGATGATGAGTTTGAGTAATGACAAAGGAGATGCCCAATACATTATGCTTGTGGATGATTTGAAACATAATTTGCTCAGTACAAGTCAAAAATGTGACAGAGGCAGTGAAGATGTGTACACATCCAAAGATTGTAAGGTAAATGTAAACTCGAGACAAGTGGTGAATAAAGGAATAAGGGAAATTAATGATGTTGAAATTGAATCCTCCCCTGCAAGTAAAGAAGAAGATTCAGATACAATAAAAGCATGTCCAGTTAGCATTTTCCACATGGATGAAGTAGGAGAAGAACCATGTCATAAGCTGGAAGCATAAGTCTTGAAGGTTGAGAAGGAAAACACCCAAAGAAAGTTCTTAAACAGCTCCATGACCCTGGATAAGATCTTGGATAGCCAGAGATCACCAAATGACAAATCTGGTATTGGATACAACAAGGAAGAAATTAGTACTCCTAAGAAACCTGATACAGGTCCTCTGTCTATGAAAAAGAAAAGCAGGTATGAGAATAGTTGTAGCATCTTTTTCTTGTGATTGAATATGGTTATAAAAGCCTTGGATGGTATGCATCATGAAAGAAAAATGAAAATTGCAGTGATAGAGATCGATGAGAATCAATAAGGAGATCCAAGGGTTGTTTGAAAAGTACGAGCTACAAATACGCAGTATGTCAATAGGACAATAGCTCTTCAACAACAACATTTTGTTTTACAAAATGATTCACATGACATCCTGTAGAGATAACAAGAGGAAATACCTTGTCAGGGAAAGCTAACCTTTAGGAAACAAAGGAGGAAAATATAGTCAGAAGCAGAGAGATAACAGTGACAGGGGGAGTCATCTACTCATGAGAAGAAAATGTTGATGAAGGAGTCCTAGTAAGAGAGGTGAGAATTTTTTGAGTTTTCCACAGAGGATACAGTGGAAGCTGAAGATGAACAGGTCCAAGAATCAGAAAGAGAAGACTCTGGTTTAGATACAAATATTCTGCAGGCCTCAAATGAGAGATTCCATCCCATCAGGGGGAGTTTGCATTGGTTTAATATCTAATACCTCCTAAAAATACTGCAACATCTCAAGGGGAGCATATTCTCTTTGACATTGATGTCAAAGGGGGAGAAAAGAATCCGTGTGCCTTTGTTGCCATCAATTCCAAAGGGGGAGATTGTTGGAAAATGTTTAACATGCAAGATATTCTTGTCATTGATGGCAAGTACAGCAATGAAGATGGCATGAGTACAGGAAGAATGTAATAGACAGGCACTAGAAGTATTTTGGGAAGAAGCTGCAGAGCAACCTCGATAAGATCAGACGAGATAGTGTAGAGGATGTTTGGTATGTCTTACAGGAAGTGTAAGCTTGTCATTGATGGAAAGTATAGCAGTGATGATGGCTTGAGTACAACAGCGATGATCAGTAGTGTAGTGATATTCACGAAGACTAGCAACGCAACAATTGTCTAAACGCAACAATCCTCAGTCGTCAAATTGAGGATTGATCTAAACTATTGATCAGGCATGATGAAGTCTCGTAAAGTTTGAGAAGAACTACTGATCATTGGATCCCATCCAAAATTATTGATAGAACGAGGGCCATCAGATCTGAATTTATACAAGAAGAGTGCACTGAAGAGGAGGATAGATCTCAGGCATTCGATCCAAGCACGAGATCCAACCATCGTTGGATCAAGCAGAACCTGCACGCTCTCTAAAGTACAAGGAGAAGTGGGCGTATAAAATATCAGAAAAAGGAGGATTGTCCATCATCAGGCAGGACATGTGGGGAAAGATCGTCAGTTCGCTGACTGGAGAGTCAAAGGAACAATGTTCCCTAACCTCTCGAAATCGCGATTCAATCTGAGCCATCAGATTCAAGATTGAATCTGGACCTTTGATCCAAGTCCATTTCATGGTTTCGAGGATCGAGTGTTGGAGATGTCAAAGAGTATTAACATCAAGAATACTGATATCGCGATATGCGAAATCGTGATGTAATTGCAACCGTTAGATCAAGATGTGATCTGGACCATTGATCCGACTTCTTTACGGAGTTTCGTGGATCGTGACTTTGAAGTGACAAAAACACTGAACATCAAGCATGTCGAAATCGCGAAATGCGAAATTACGAAATGATTTGAACTGTCAGATCAAGTGTTGATCAGGACCATTGATCCCACGCCATTTTGGGGTTTCGGGGATCGTGACTTGGAGAGGCAAGAACTCAATGCAACCAGAGTGCCAAAATCACGATTCAATCACAACCATTGAATCAAGATTATATATGGACCATCGAATCATATGACAGGTGGAAAATGATTGAAATTTCACTCACTTGGGGTCAACGGAGCATAGTGTTGAAACTCATGAAATGAGAAATCACAAAAGCTCTTTATGCATAAGCGCGTGGTCATAGCCATTGGTCACATCAATGGAAGATGGAGGTAGAAGCTAGAGGTGCTAATATTGGCCACAAAAATGCCGAAATGAATGCAAGATCTAATAAAGTTCATCCAATGACACAGATAAACCTGAAGGAGATCGGAGGGCTACTGATGCATGACATAGTGAAACTGCCAGAAACCATTAATGGCGTCTGCCAGAGAATTCGAAGAGACCTCTGTGTGATAGCCAGAGGAGATAAAGAGTCTCCAAGCTTCGTCCAATGAAGGAAGACTATTCTTAGAAGGGATTGACAGATGGATGAGAATTGAAGCTGGTAGCTGAAACAAAGAGGGTGAGCTCGACTGTAACAGAGAAGATGAAGAGTCTCAACTGCAATAGAGAAAAAGGAATCTCGGCATAACACCTAGTGATTATAGACACATGGGTTGAACCGCCAGAGAAGTT
Organism: Picea engelmannii; assembly: GCA_009831015.1. NCBI lineage: Eukaryota > Viridiplantae > Streptophyta > Pinopsida > Pinales > Pinaceae > Picea > Picea engelmannii. The sequence goes on along the minus strand of ML777606.1, from coordinate 935,329 downwards.
GAAGAGTCACAATGATGATCAGACAGAGCACTCGAGTTTTGGAGGAATTTGGCACGGAGTGAGCATGCAGAAGCATTGCAAATATTACATGCACAAAGACAACGGAGACTATAAGAAGGTGGAACAAAGAAGAGATTTGTTATTGTCGTTGTGGAGGAGAATTGAGGTGTGTGCAATGAGGGAGAGCGCAGGATTAGAAATGCACAGTTGATGAATGGTGCATTGAAGGGATATGGTGCAGAGAGCATAAAAGGTAGAAGAACAGAAAGTGAAAGGTGGGTGCAGAAGACACTAATGTAGATAGGAAAGAGCAGTGTAATAGAACAACGACAAGGCTGGTAAGCAATTGAATAACTTTATACTGCTGTAATAAGTTTTAGTAACAAGGAATTTACATTTCAGGGAGGTTGGGAGGTGCTAGGGAGGACTGTTGTCCTCAGAGGTTCAAGTGGGTGCTTGAACACAGGGAGTTATAGCTTCCATCTGGTTGCAGCCAGAGAAACCAGGGTGGAAGGGTGGTGAAAGGGAGAACTATTGTTCTCTGTTATACAGGTTTGATTGGAAGTTGGTGCTTCCATCCAGTTGGTGCTGGAAACACTCAGGGAGTTGGTGCTTCCTTCTAGTTGGTGCTAGAGAAACTAGGGAGCTGGTGCTTCCTTCTAGTTGGTGCTAGAGAAACCAGGGAGTTGGTGCTTCCTTCTAGTGGGTGTTAGAGAAAACAGAGAGTTGGTGCTCTCAACAAATAGCAATTGTCAAAACTGAGGTTGTATCCTCATTATGAGTTGGTGCTCATATGTATGATAATGTAAAGAATGTAACTATTACTTATCATATAAAGAAAAAGAGGATTTTACCTTGTATGGGTTTCCTCGGGAAATAATTGTCTATGTGTTTCTCATATATGTGAGTGATGTTGAATGTGCCATTGTTTATTTCCCTGCATTATTGTGATCATCATTCAGTGTTTCTGCAAAGAGTTTAAAAGAAGCATAATTGTTTAAGAACGGTAACAACTGATTCACCCCCCCCCCTCATTTGTTCAACATTTAGTTGTTCGAACTAACCTCTGTAAGTTTGAAGCTTTGCTGCTTTGACCTTTGTATCTCCTTCATAAATATTTCAAAGCTTGTCCCAAATCTCTTTAGTGGATATACGATGTGCAACTTTAGTGAATACCATATCACTAAGACCATTCAAAAGTGCATTTTTGGCTTTGGAATTATTCTCACCAATTTTCACTTCTTTGCCATTTGTTGGTGGAACTGTTGGTGTTGTGTATCCATCTACAATTGATTTCCAAACATGAAATCCTTGTTCTTGTATATATGTCTTCATCCTTCTGCTCCAAAAAGAATACTTATGTCCATCAAACTGTGGTATTCCATTTTTGTACAAGTTGTTGCTCTCCATGATCTACCTTTTAGTGGTCAAACTGATTTCTGAAGGAACCTACTATGATACCAATTGTTGGATTACTGAGAGGGGGGGTGAATCAGTAATAACATAATTATAATCATTTTTCTCCAAATAATCCAAGTGTTATATCAATGTAGAATTATTATCCAATAATGAGAAATAAGAAATGAACAATCACATACATACACAGTACACCAGTGTTTTATGCGGAAACCCAAATCAGGAGAAAATCACATAATGATTTTTCTTATATGTCTTAAAGAATTACATTCATTGGAAGCACCAACTTCCTTTGTTTTCCAGCTGAAACTAGAAGGAGGCTCCAACCCCATAGTTTCTTAGGCTACAACATGAGGGAAGCTCCAACTCCCCAATTCTCTAGCTACAACTAGAAGGAGGCTACAACCCCCTAAGTTATCCAGATACAACCAAAAGGTGGCTACAACCACCCATCCTTGCCCCGTCCAACCACCCTGAAGTAAAAATAGAATGATGGAACCACTGTGACACTATCACTCTGAGATATACCACTGTAAACATGTACCAATAAACTTGAACCATGCATCAACCTATACCTCAACCTGTAATCAACATGTACCATAAACAAGTGCATCGACCATGCACCAACCTGTACCAAACAATTTGTAATCAACCTATACCATAAAAAAATGCATCAACCATGCACCAAACTTTACCAAACAATCTGTAATCAACCTGTACCATAAACAAGTGAAACCAACCATGTACCAAGTATGTACCAATCATGTGTCAATTAATCATCAACTATGACTCATCAATATGTACCAACATCATCAACTATTGTTACACATCAAAATTACCCACTTCAATAGTGTCGCAAGTGTCGTCATTACAAGTGTTGTAAGTGTTGCATCTTGTCCTCAAGTGTCGTATCTTGACCATAAGTGTCGCAAATGTAAAAAACATCGTACTACCATATTGACTATGTCATGCCTCTAACGACATCACAGGGACACTTAAGACACCACAAAGACTAGTTTTGAAGAAGAGAAATCAGTTGACAAGGAGTACAAACCTTTTGCAATTGAAAAAACCACTCAAATATCAAATTTGGAAGGAAACGATCCCCTATGCACTGTCATGGAGTGTTAATGCTCCCTGGGCTTCTTTGGGGGAGTGCTACAACTCTCTATGCCCCATTTTGGGGGAGCTCTACCCTTTCTGAGCGAATTTTGGTTTGTTGGGACAAATCAGGGAAGAATCCCCTCAATTTTTGAAGGTGGCTGGATTCAAATAGAAATTCAAGGCATGATATTAGGGAAGATCCACAACTGAAGGAGAAGAATACTCAACTTATCCCAAAGATCTCTCAAATGGTTGGGCCTTTCTAAGGTTATATAAGGAGGCCTCTTCGTGGTGAAAAGGGGGGACAGTTTAGAGGCATCAAACTTATGATATCACAAGGGAGATGAACACTAAAGCATCATCATTCTGTGTGTGGATTATTTGAGCAAGGGTCTGGACAAAGGGATCTTGGTGAAGCTGTTGCACCACAATCATGGCTGTAAGAAACACTTTTTTCTCATTAATATAAAGTCATGCTTGGCCTGTTTCTTTCAAGTTTATGATTGTTCCACATGAAATAGTCTTTAGTAGATAGATCTGTATCTGAGCTAATCTCGGTAGAATAGGAATCTTGTTGTATATTTTTTTGTTCTACAGGACCTATCGAGGAGATTGGGATTGAATCTCAACTTGCACTTTTGCAAGGACAAACGCCATATAAAAAGTTACACTTTTCTTCTTCTTCTTCATTCATTAGCTTAATTAGATCTAAAAGGATGTCAGTGTCCATAATGGAATTTTTTTTCTTGGTTTTAGGGATATAGATACCAAGAGGTAATCCACTTTTCCGCAGGAGGATTCACCTATAACAACTATAGACCTCATGTATGTGCCAACTCATCAACTACTTGTCTCAAGCATCTACCCAAATTGTACCTCAACCAAAATCCCTCATCAATTTCATCATCCAAATATGATTTGTAACTCTGTAATAGACCTGGTGTATATGATCACATACCTACAAACCTTCCTTAACTTTAACAACAAGAGACTAGCATTTTCATCAAACGTTTCTTTAGTCTCACAAGACTAGTTTTGGATTAGTCAACAACCCTAAATTGAAATAATCATAACTTTGTACCTGTAGTGAATAAATATCTGAAACGGATATACAGTTTTATTTAGTGTGTTTTATGCAACTCCTTTAGGTGTCACTACTTGTAACCTCTCATAAAAGGAGTTGTGGAAAAAATGGCACACCTTGCTGAATTCTAGCTTATTCTAGAGAGAAACCTTGTAGAGCATACCCCACACGGAATAATTGTTGAATTGATATAAAATTGTTACACAACATACTAATGACTATATTATAACCAACACATTTGGTCTTACTCAATTTGGATATTTTATGAAGAAGTTATGACGTTTTTACCCGAAACACCTTAGAAAGCATCATCAAAAGACTTTATCCTTCCTTGAATTCTGACCTTCTTTTCTTCACTTTCCTAAGAAATTCGGCTTAGATATCCTTTGGTTACCTCAAACACCTATAGGTATTCAATATTCTCAAGTTTTATTCAAATGAGAGAGCCTTGTCTCTTATTTATACTCTCCAAGTAGCTTCCCTAAAAACATCTTCTAGGTCACTTTGCCCACTTTCCTTATTTTAGGGTTATCCCACTTCTAATTTCTCCATTAAATTTATTATTTAAATAATTTATTTTGTATTCACTTTGAATTATATTACACTCATCACTTCACTTGATTATTTACCTTCTAAAATCTCTTAAACCACTTTGACTGCTTTGACCTTTTGGGGCTTCAAGCCAACATATGAGGGTCCTCCAACTTCGTAAGGCCATAACTCTGAAACCGTGAGGAGTTATGTGAAATTCCACATACCAACAGAAATGGAATGACATGTACTATACATATAGAATATTATTACCTGCAAATATATCAAAACTCATACCATTATCCATCAAACAAAATTGGGTCCATTACCCAAACCTGGGTTCTTCAACTTCACATGGCCATAACTCTCTAACCGTGAGGCGTTATGTGGCGTTCCACATACCACCGGAAATGGCGTGACAAGCACTATGCATCTAGGATAGTTTCACTAAAAAATTCATTGTCCTTCATCTAATTATTCCACCATTATTCATGGGTTCTCTCATTCCGGAAAGCATATTCTCGTGAGGGATTTCACCATAAGGGGACCACTTTGGAGTTCATCCATGTTTACTTCTTATCAACCATGAAAACACAATAATGAGTCATATACATTAAAAAAACTTGGGTTCATTACCCAAATCTCTGGGGTATGGGGCTTTCTTCAAGGGTTGACATCAATGACAACCAACCTTAATCAACAATAGTCAACTAGCCCAAAGGGCCTCTTTCCTCCCCTCATATGACTGATAGCTATGACCTTGGTTTAACTTCTTGAGTGCTAATCGATGGTATAATTCGATGATCGTGATTAAATCGATCGTGAAGATAGATGGATAGGAAGGATTGTGGAGTCTCGACTAGGATGATGTTTAAACCCTTTCCTAATTTTTTCATTAGAAACCCCTTGTTGTTAGTGGGATTGATGCCAACCATTAAAATATATGTATGTGACGATCAACGACCTGTGTAGATTGCAGAACAAAAACTTTCATGATCGTTAACTCAACCCTTTGATGTCGTAATGGATCCTCATCGTTGATATACCCTTACTGAGATCTAGTAGTCAATACTTAATGATATGTTGATCCAAAGGTCCTCCTCTGTAACTTCCATATCTGACACCTACTGAGTGATGGTCATTGATGGTTGAGTGCATGCTTGTGCCTCCCCTGTGTAAATTTGCACTGTCTCTCTTGATCTTCGTTCTTTCGAAGGTTAAGACCTAGTCCCGACATGAGAGGGTCCCAGTGCATACCAGGTGTTGTTCTTCTGAGATGTGGGCTCTAAAGGATCCTGTCTATGTACTTCTGGAGTTGGCTCTAGTTGTTTTTCACTGTGACACCTAGAAGAGGAACTTCAGGTTCCTTACAAAAAACTTATTAATTAAATCTTAAAATAGATTTGATTTCGGTTATAGGCTTTTCTTCTTCACAGTATTTGTTGGTTCACCAAGGTACAAAGTAGGATTATGGTTCTACCTTGCACTAAGAGATTTTCTCTGTTGTTCTCTTCCTATTTCAACTTTTTCTATAGACCATATATCTAACTACTTGGTTTTACATTGTAGGGTGGTCACACTTATTCCAGGTAGACTTGAGTAATTTTGAGATTGTCATAGATGATAGATTGTCTATTTAAGGGACTTTGTTTCACTATTTAAGTTTATTTCCTTGATTTTTATGAAATTACTTCCTATCCATTAATTGAACAAGATGATGAATTGTTGTAATAATACACATTGGGCATGATGAAATGGTGATCATGTGACTAGATTTTTCTGTGTTGAAGAAAATATAACTAAGTGTGATGGTAACTTAAGTGATGTTTGGTTTGGACTGAAAATGTGGGAATTAGATACTTCCTTTCTCCTCAAAACAGACACTAGTCCTGAGACCTTAAGTGGTCAAAATAAATAGGAAGAATCCTGGACTTGAGCATTGATTATGTGTCTTGTAGGTAGATTGGATGGGTAGATATTGTTAATTTCCTTGTATGATGATTTATTCTGTTAGAAGAAATGATGTTGTGTGATGAAATTTGTCGTGGTTGATCTTGAAGGATCATGATGTTTTACTCTTTTTGTATGTGATAATTATGGGATATGGCATATCATTAATACCTTGACATTGCATCCATCTCTAGTCATGCACTGAGATGAATGAATTAGACTGCGTATGATTGAAGTATGTTGATATCATGTTTAACTTGTTCTAGTGATTTTTTCTTTATGTATTAAAGTTTAAAAAGAAAAGAAAAAATTCTCTTATGGTTATCAATTGGTTATGATGTAATAGAGGGTTTGTTACATATGGTATCATATCTGATTCAACTATGCGACATTTGACCATTACACCATCCACTGTGTTAAACAAAATGATTGAATTGGATCGCTAATAAAAATATGAAATTTCTCATGCAGGTATTCATGGTTAGAGGACACAGGGGAAGTAGATGACGTGGTGTTGGAGGAAGAGGTGTGACACCTCCAATAGAATCCACACTCGAAAGGTATAAATCCTAGGAAGAGGAGTAGAATGTTGAGCAAGAGCATATTATTTTGGGATATGTAGTAAGTATGATGAGATCGTTCCAGAGAATGTCAAAGGTGTTGATCAACCACCTCAATAGAGATGAGGTCAGAGCATATGTACCCAATGAGGGTTCACAATGTGACCCAGTTGGTAGTAGTAGCATACACCAAGAACTCAAGAAGGTGAAGTTTCTTGAGTTCTGGGGTGCCCCGGATGACTTAGCCACCAAATCATGGTTGGAGAACATGGTGATGTGCTTCGCACTTCATGATTACACCTCCAACATGAAATTACGCATGGTGGTCTTTTAGCTGTAGGGGAGTGCTCTTCTATGGTGGGAGATGCTCCTACCTCAACTAAACATGGTTGTTGAAGATGTGTCATGGGAACTTTATGAGGAACGGTTTTGGGAGAGGTATTTTTTTGAAGAATTCATTAAGTGACAGCTTAATGAGTTCAACACCTTATGACAGGGTAGTCGTATAGTTCCAGAGTATGAGTCCATATTCAAGGAGATACTTAGGTATGCTCCACATATGAACACGAATAATTTGAATATCAACAAGTTCGTGTTTGGCCTTAAATCCAACATTCGTGCAAAGGTGAGGATGTTAATTCCTCAAACTTTGAATGATGTGGTTCAGAAGGCCCTCATAGTTGAGGAAGAGATGAACGGTGGGGGTCATGGTTGGAATCCCTCTAGATAGGCTGGTAAAACTTCATCAGGAGAGCAACAACATTAGGCACCATCTAGACATATTGCAAGGCATCGAGTTACACCTAGAGGACCGATGTTTACAACACCACTACAACAAACTCCTTAGTAGAGAACTCCTTATAGAGGTCCACAACAACAACAACAACATCGACCACAACAACAGTTTAGTCCTATTCAATAGAACATACCAGGATCATAGGATGATAGACTAGCAACATCTACTTCAGGGACCAGGAGCACTGGATTGAAGACTGGATACTGAACATGTGGTGAGCCACATTACCGGTGAGACTGTCTGATTGAGAAGGCCAAAGCGGCCAGATCATTATGACCCACTACCGTTGGATATTTGGGAAATGCCCACAAGATACATGCAATGATGAACAAACATAAGGTTGAGCATCAGTCCACTATGATATAGACATCAGGTATGATCGCATACCAAAACTACAGTGTATTGATAGATCTAAGTGATACAGAGATATTCATCTCTAGTGTAGCATTGAAGAGAATTAAGGTAAATACAATAGAGAATGATGAGTTCCAGTACGTAGAAATTTCATCAGGTGCCAAACAAAAGGTGGGAGGAAAGGTTACAGGTTGTAGCCTTAAATTGGGATATTTTGTGACAAAGGTAGATCTTTATGTCACAATACTAGGATCTTATGACATAGTGATTGGTATGGATTGGTTGGAATCCCATGATGCGATACTTAACTATAAGAGGAAACGGTTAAGTTTGATGGATGATTTGGGACAAAGTACAATGATTGTAGGAAGAAACCAAGGAGTGTCCTTGAGGTTCATTTCTTCCCTACAATTTTAGAAGAGTATGTGTAAGGGATGTAGTATTTATGCAATATTAGCACTGAATGAAAAGGGCGAGACATAAGGACTAGAAAGCCTTCCTATAGTACATGATTTTGCATATTTTTTTCCAAAAGATTTACCCAGTTTACCGCCTGAAAGAGAGTTGGAGTTTACAATAGACTTGAAACTAGGAACTGAACCTATTGCAATTGATCATTACCGGATGTCAACGCCTGAATTGCAGGAGTTGAAAATGAAATTGAAGGAATTGTTAGATTTGGGACTTATTCGTCCAAGTGTGTCACCTTGGGGTGCACCATTTATTTTCATGAGAAATAACGATGGATTGTGGATACATTATATTGACTATCGTCAATTTAACAAAGCGACGATCAAGAACCAGTACCTGTTTCCAAAAATAGATGATTTATTTGATCAGATGAAATGGGATATGGTATTTTTGAATATTGACTTGAGATTAGGATATCACCAATTGCGGATTAAGGAATAATATATCCCTAAGATTTCTTTTAAGATGAGATTTGGACATTATGAGTTTACATTTTTACCATTTGGATTGAAAAATGCCCCGGGGGTATTCATGAGTTTGATGAATGGGGTGTTCCGTGAATACTTGGAGAAGTTTGTTCAATTTTTTATTGATGACATAATGATTTATTCTCAGATGAAGGAAGAGCATGATGAACACTTGAGTTTGGTCCTGCAGTGCCTAAGAGAAAACAAATTGTATGGGAAGTTATCAAAATGCTCTTTTTACCAATCTAATATTCATTACTTGGGACATATGATATCTAGTGAAGGTATCGTTTTGGATGTAGAGAAAGTGGAGGCTATTATGGAATAGAAAACACCAACAAATGTACATGAAGTACACAATTTTATGGGTTTAGTAAGATATTAATGATGATTTGTTGAAGGGTTTTCAAAGATAGCAAAAATGATCACAGAATTGCAGAAGAAGAACAAGAAGTTCTTGTGGACTGAGAAATGCATGGAATTATTTCAAAGGCTCAAAGAGTTTTCGATGAAAACACCAATACTAAAAGTCCCCGACATGGAAAAGGAGTTCTTGCTATGCACGGACACATCCATGGAAGGGTTAGGAAAATTTTTTATGCAAGACAGTCGAGTGATCGCTTACATTTCACGGAAATTGAGAAAGCATGAAGAGAACTACGCAACACATGAATTGGATTTATTATGTATTGTTTACTCCTTGATAGTATGGAGACATTATTTTATTGGATGAAAACTTGAGTTAAAGACAAATCCTTGTGGATTGCAACATATTTTTACACAAAGTGACCTGAAATAAGGAAGTTAAGAATAATATTGGACAAGATACCATGGTGGTACCAAGGTATGAAGGTTATTCACTAGAAGATGATGGATTATTGATATTCAAAGGAAGAATTGACGTACCACCTAACGACAAACTAATAACTTTGATATTAAGTGAAGTGCATCAAGATATATACATGTCTCATCTGGGATTCACGAAGATGAAGGAAAATCTTAATCCTTTGTTCTTCTGGAAGGGAATGAAAGAAGACATAGTCAGTTACATACCAAGGTGTCTAGAATGTTAGGAAGTGAAGGCTAAACATAGACATACAACATGATTGTTACAACCACACGCTATTCCTGAATTGAAATGTGAAGTCATTTCGATGGACTTTATTGTTGGATTTCCACTAACGGAAATAAGACATGATTCGATTTTTGTGGTAGTTGACACTCTAACGAAGAGTGCACACTTTATTCAAGTGCGTACAACATATCAGGAACCAGACATAGCTAGATTATTTGTTAGTGAGATTGTGATATTACTTGGGGTGCCAAAAATAATCATATTTGATCGAGGATTGATGTTTACATGACGGTTTTTGACCAGTTCCCAAGAGGATTTGGGAACACGATTAAAATTTAGCACAACTTATCACCCAAAGAAAGACAAGAAAACAGAAAGGAAAAACTATATTTTGGAGGATATGGTGCATATGTATGTAATGGACCAACAAAAATGTTGGGAATAATTCTTACCACTAGTAGAATTTGCTTACAACAAAAACTATCAAAGTATGATTAAGATGGAACCGTTTGAGTTTTTTTATGGAAGACCATGTCGGACAACGTTAAGTTGAGATCGAATTGAGGATAGGTTACTGGTAGGACCAAAAATGATTCAATAAATGGAAGAACATATGCATTCGATTAGATAGAGGATTAAAGAAGCGCAAGATCGATAGAAGAGTTATGCTGATGCGCATTGCGTTGACCACAATTATGAAGTTGGAGCTAGAGTGTTCTTGTGGGTAAAACCACATAAGAGTTCGATCAAGTTTGGAAAGGGTGCTAAAATATCTCATAGGTTTGTGGACCCTTCAAAGTAGTGTAAAATAAGGGACTCATGGATTATCGACTAGCCTTTCCTTATTCTTTGAGGCATATGCACGATGTTTTTCATGTATCTATCTTGAGACATTATATTAGTGACCCTTCACATGTTAATGACATGAGTTCCCTGCAGGTGTTGGATGATGGTTTTCTCATGGTGGAGCCAATACGCATTCTGGACCATCACTTTCAATAGCTACAATGTCATATATTCAATCGGGTCAAGGTCTAGTGGGACAATTATAGTCCACACTCGACTACCTAGGAGGACGCATATGAGATGCATCAACAATTTCCTTACTTGTTTGATAGATTAGACATATATATGCATACCAGATACATTTATTTACTTGATTTTACATATACTGTACAAACTTCGGGATGAAGTTTAAAAAAAGAGGGGTGTATGTAACATCCCTCCCTACTGACCATACTATTATTGACTTATTCTTTGAGGACACTTTCTTGCAAGTGATCCAGCTATGGAACATTGCGATTTCAGTCAAATTATGGGTTATATATGATGATGTTGAGGTTTTATAGCTTCTTGATTTTATGGATGTATATATATGTGTTGACATGTACTTTTGACAAGTTGTCATGAGTGTGCATGACACATGGTAGGTTATGGATGCCGGTGGCATAAAATGGCTTCCTTGGACTCTAGATTGAGTGAGGGAGTGGATTGCACTGTTTGATTTTTTAATTATTATGCACATATGATGTATGATGGATTTTAGTATGATTTATATATATGGATTTTTGACATTGTTTTTGATAGTGGATGCAGGATTGATGATGCTTTCTAATCCGACTCACTTAAGGCATAAAGGGGTCTTGCACAAAAAACTAGATATTGAGGGAGAGGGGTGGTGACATCCTTGTGACAACCTACTAGCACTCCCACTGTGGCGAGAAATATAGGTTAACGATTACCTAGTTGGGTGGTCCATGATGTCATGAGGGAAGACTGAGACAGTTGCTCATGTATATTTCTAAGGGGTGCGCAATAAGGTGGAATCATTATTCCTTAGAATCCCTTAGTCTCTCACAAGGTCACCGAATGCATTTTTGACTCCAATGGGTTGGACACACTTCAAAAAAAAGACATTGTGAGTGGAACCCTTGAAACATAGAGATGCATCTTGAAGGGCACATCTCACAATTGAAACCTAAGTCAATAAACATAGGTGGCCTAGAAAACATTTGGAATGATTGACCTTGTTGGATTAAAATAATTAATTAAACAATAGATTATGAATTATTAAAGCCAACTAGAAGTCTAAATTGAAGTTTAAATTTTAAATAAGGGGACTAATTGAATTGTGAACATGAGTAAATATTTGAATGAAATCAAATGTTAGGAAATAGTAAGTACATACCTAAAGAATTGATAAAATACATAGTAGTGCATGAAATTATATAAAAAAGGAAATCCTTATTTAGAAATAATTACAAATTGAGAGAATGAGTTGTGAATAGAATAGAATTTGAGTAAACTAACCCTAGCCTAACTAAAAGGACTCCTAATCCAACCCTATCTAAAACCTAGTTAGGAGACAACCATTAATTAAGGGGATTTGGGGAACTAAGAGACAACTAAGATGAAATTTAGGAACACATGGGGAAATGTGAGGAAAGGTGGATTTAAATAAAAATAAAAGAGAAATTACTTGTGCAACCTAGGGAGAATGTGACACATGTAGTGGGTGAATAATCCTTGAGCTGAATTTATGAAAATTAATGAATTATGCATGAGGGATAGATGTCCATGAGGAAAAATTCTATAAAAAATTGACGTAGAAGGGAAGATGATGGAATTTTTGGGAAGCAGTGTTATGTTGCTGAATTTTGATTGAATGTGTCTTACTTGTGAGAGTTGGGACTCGAGGATTGTAAAATGAGTGGAAGCTCTTCCTTGCGAGGCAAGCCTGGAAGATATTGTGTTTTGTTTTTTGTGCTTGGCCCCTTTGCGGCTCGGGGGTCTAAGGGGGAAAAATATTAACCCTAGCGCTGGATGGGAAGTATCGGTGAAGTCTCGACAATTATCAAGCAAAGGAAGGGAGGGATCACAAGACTTGAAGGCATCTTCATCACACAACATTTTTTGTTCTTGGTATTTTTTTTTTCGAATTTATTTGTAGCATTAGTGTAGAAGTATGTTGGTCTAATAGGGTCTTTGTAGCATCTCTGGAAATCCTGAATGCCCATGGTTACATTGTTGTCAACAAGGTTTAGTTTAGAGATATATTTTGTTTTACAATTGCTGCAAACGAATAATATTTACAGTGGTTATGTTTTAAACTTTCGTTGTAATTCCAGATGTTTTCTGAACCCTAAATTGAGCGGCATTATCCGCATTGAAAAGTTGAATTTATGTGGTGTATGTTCTATGTTTAAAAAATTGTATCTTATATATGTCGAAGTTTTGAATGATCAAACTTTTTTTGTCGAGATTATTGTAGGAATTTAACAATGAATAGTTCAATGGTAACTAAGGATTTGGATCTAAATTTACATCATGAATTTCTCTGGTGAATTGAATTAACTCGAATTTATATGTGGATTTTTTGTCGAAATCACTGATAAACATAATTTAATAATAACCTAGAGTATCTGTGCTTTTTTTTTAAAACCAAAAATTTCAGGACCGGGGAGGGGCTGTTAAAGTCTCTGAAACTATGTTTTTAACTTGTAGTGCATTAGCCCCTTTTTCCTAAACCAAGTTATGCTTGTGACCAGGAGCCAAAACCTAGTTTTAGTCGAAAATGGCTCTATTCGGGGCTCCAGAACTCTGGCGTTTTGGAGGCTCCTTAAACTCAACACTTCTTTTCCCATGAAATGCTAACCAACTGAATCCAGTCTAGAGCTTAGTTGATAGGAAGTTGTAGGTTAACCCTACCAAACTTTCTTCATAATTTTTATTAATCTAATCTAATGGTTTGCATAGATTTTCCTTACACGAGTTTCTGCGGTGGAGATCCACTACAAAAATTTGACCTTCAAGGTTTTCCCTCTTCACATCTTGAGTGTTTTTCACCCGGATCGCTGAATCGCTGAAGGGCTTAAAGATCTGATGGATTACACTCCCCTTAGATCAACAATTTTTGTCCACTCCGGAGTTATAACACATTAACTAATACAAACTCTAATTGTAATACTATAAACATTATAACACTTAATGGTTAACCATTATAAACCCTAAACTTTATAACATTTTTTTAAGAAACAAATATCAAAATATCATAAAAACCTCAGAATAAGTACTCCACGCCTTGACAAAGAGAAAAATTCAGATAATAAGCCTCTTCGAGTGGGAAACCTCCTTATACAACACATGAATTCACAACACAATATGATTCCAAATGAAAAGGTTTCCTTGGTATATATATGAGACTATGAGGTATAATTACAACTAATGGATCCAAGCCAAGATAAATAAAATAACAATACTAATGTAATATTCGCCAATTAAGGGGATATGTTCCATGATTTAGGGCTTAACATGACCCTCCCATTTAGAAAAGTGTTGTCCTCAATGCTTGAGTAGTTTTGGATGCTTCTGTATAAAATACTCATCTTTCAACATGGAATCTTGTAACATCCCTCTCTACTGAGCACACTTTTATTGGATTATTCTTTGAGGACACTTGCGTGCAAGTAATCCGATTATGGTATATTATGATTTCGTTTAGATTATGCGTTATATATGATGATGATGATGATGTGTTGTGACTTATTACTATTTGATATATATGTATTGGCATATGTTATTCATGGATTTTCCTGAGTGTGCAAGACACATGACAAATTATGGATGTGGATGGCATCAATGAACTTTCTTGGACTCTGGAATGAGTCAGGGAGTGGATTGTATTTTTTTTGAGTATTTCATTTTATGCACATGTAACATATGATTGATTACATTATTATTTATGTATATGGATCATTGAAAGTGTTTTTGTCGATGGATGCAGGCTGATGATGCTTGCTAATCCGACTCACATAAGGAGTAAAGGGGACATGCACATAACCCAAATATTGAGAGAGAGGTGTGGAAATGTCTCTTTCACATCCTACTAGAACTCCTGCCATGGTATGAACTGTAGGTTAATGATTACCTAGTTCGAGAGGTCCATGATGTCATGAGGGAATACTGAGACAGTCGCTCAAAAATATTCTAAGGGGTTCGCAATAAGGAGAATTCCTTATTCCTTAGAAGTCCTTAGTCTCTCACAAGCTCGACCGATTGGAGTGTTGACTCCAAGGGTCGGAAAAACTTCCAGAAAACATTCAAGGGTGAGTGGCACCCTTCGAGCATGGAGGTGCGTCTTGAAGGGCAGGTCGCATAATTAAAAACAAATTGAGTCAATAAATTTAGGTGGCCTAAAAAACATTGAAATGATTAGACCTTGTTGGATTAAAATAATTAATTAAACCATGAATTTATTAATTAAATCCCAATAAAAGTCTAAGTCTAATTCTAAGATTAAACCTAAGTCTAAATTTAATTAAGGGACAAATTGAATTATGACATAAGTTAAAAGATCGGATAATATAATCAAACTCTAGGAAAAAGGGGGAATAAAATTTAAAGGTTGGATAAAATGCACATGTGTGCATGAAATTAATAGATTGGATTTTTAAAATAGAAAGAAATAAAATATGAGAGAATAGGTGTACACATGGAATAGTACCTAGAGTCAAGCTACCACTAGTCTAACTATAAAAAGACTCATAATCCAACTCTAACTAAGACCTAGTTAGGAGACACCCATTAAATGAGAAATTGGGGAACAAAGGGAAAACTAAGAGCGAAAATAGGAACACATTGGAGAATGTGAGGGAAAATGGATTTTTAAATAAAATAAAAATGGTATTTACTTGTGCAACTTGGGGAGAGTATGAAAAGTGTGTGGGTGAGTATTACTAATTAAATTAATTAAAAATATAATTACTTTTGCATGAGGACATGTGTCATTTGGGATATTTATAAAACAAATGTTGAAAAAGGAAAAGGGATCTGACTGATTCTTGGTAAGGTTCTGCTGCCAAAATTATTGTGGATTGTGTTGTACTTGTGAGAGTTGCTCTTCCTTGAAAGAAAAGCTTGGAGATATTGTTTTTGGTTTCTTGTGTGTGGCCCCTTTGTAGCTCGGAGGCTACAGAGGAAGATATAATTCGTTTGGTCAATTGTAACTTGATTCTGGCGTACTCTTCCACTATGTCCATGAAGGTATAATTCCTTTGTTGGAACTACTGTTTAACGAGTTTGTGATCTATCATATTAATTGAGAAGATATGGAGAGATTTGTCTGATTAACAATTGTAGATTGCCTTCATATGGGATGTAGTGGTCATGTTCCAGTTTCCTTATTGCACCGGTGTTAACGAATATATAAAAATAAATTAACTCTAGGATAGCAAAAAAATATAGACTCAATTAAGTAGCACTAAGTACTAGGCTCTCTAATTGACCAAATTGAAGAGAGATATTCGATTTTTAGAATAATGATTCCATTATTTCCCTAACTTCAATAATTTTAGGATAGTAATAAAAAAAAGGAAGCCATGATTTTTAACGCGAGTATTGATATAGTTACACTATTTTTATAATAATTGTTGACTATATATTCGTTATGGTAAACATAACCATAGTTAAGACACATGAAAATAAAAGTGGGATACATTCATAAATGAATATCTAACTAATTTGGTTAGTTGATAGATTATTACTCTACATTATTAAAAGAGTATTTGTTGTGAATTAAGTATATAACATAAAATATATATATAAGGTAATATATTATGGGTTAGGTACTTTTGTATTTGTCTTGTCTTAATTGATCATTCAATTGTGCTTACGCATTTATGTTATTTTTTGGATGGTCATTACATAAAATAAAAGAAATAAATATATATATTGTTATTTCGTTAAATTGGATTCCTTTCTAATGTTACGGGGAGATGTTACAATTATTGCTTATTTCATTGTTTATAATTATCTTGTGTTTGTATTATAACACCGACATGTTATGGCAATAGCGATGATTTGTAATGAAATGGAACGAGACATTTGAGAAGTTTCATGTGAATATGTATGATGAATTGACAAATTTTGTAGGAGTATAATAAACTATTAAATGATTTGATTGCATTGTGATTAATCACCTCACCGTCAATTTTAGTCCCGAGTCTAGGTTAGAGTTTGTTAAGAGAATTAGATACTTCCTTGTTCCTCCGAACAATCGCTAGTCTTGAGACCTTAAATGTTTAAAATCAATCAGATGAATCCTAGACTTGCGCATTGATTATGTGTCTTGGAGGTCTCGACCTTGCAGGATAGGTTGGATGGGTAGATAGCTCTGGTTATATTTATGTGATATGGTTGATAAATGAGTAATAATGACGTTGTAACTGAATATTGTTGTGCAGTGAAATAGATGAGAAGAGAATGTTAATGTTGTTGTATGTCAGTTCTTCTTTACACATGTCGTAATTAATGTTTAAAAGAAAAAATTACCACTAATATCTACTTACATTTATGTCTTAACGGAGGGGTATTTACATATAGTATCAGAGAAGCTTCAACCCTGCGACATTGGATCATTACACCTTCCATTGTTGTAAATAAATGATAAAAATTATATCGCTAAATAAATTTTGAAATTGTACATGCAGGTAATCATGGCTAGAGGACGCAGGGGAAGTATACGACATGGTGCTGGAGGAAGAGGTGTGACGCCTACAATAGTATCCATGTTGGAGGGGTCTAACCCCCAGGGAGAAGAGAAGACCACTAAGCAAGAGCACATTGCTATGGGAGATGTGATAGGTGTTGGATTACTGAGAGGGGGGGTGAATTAGTAATAGAGCAATTTAATCCCTTTTGAATTTATAATCCAAGTGCTATATCAATGAAGCATTATTATCCAATAACTGCAGAGTAAATAAGAAATGAAAAAATGAACAATCATACACATACACAGTACACCAGTGTTTTACGTGGAAACCCAGATCGGGGAAAAACCACTGAATGCTTTTTCTTATATGTCTTGAAGAATTACATTCATTGGAAGCACCAAATTCCTTTGTTTTCCAGCTGCAACTGGAAGGAGGCTCCAACCCCCTAGTTTCTCAGGCTACAACCTGAGGGAAGCTCCAACTCCCCAAATCTCTGGCTACAACCAGAA
>ML777606.1:899193-915927 GCA_009831015.1 Picea engelmannii | reverse complement strand
TAGAATAGTATTATCTGAAAATATATCATAACTCATACCATTACCCATCAAACAAACTTGGGTCCATTACCCAAACCTGGGGTCTCCAACTTCTCATGGCCATAACTCTCTAACCATGAGGAATTATGTGACGTTTCAAATACCACCGGAAATGAAATGACAAGAAATATCCATATAGGATATTTTCCTTGAAAAAATCACTTTCCTTCATCTCATTATTCCATAATTAAGCATGGGTTCTCTTACTCCACAAAGCGTCTTCCCGTGAGGGCTTTCACCATAAGGGGACCACTTTGGAGTTCATCCATATTTACTTCTTATCAACCATGACAAAACAATAATGAGTCATATTTACATCAAACACTATTGGGTCCATTACCCAAAACTTTGTGCTACGGGTCTTTCTTCAAGGGTTGACATCAATGACAACCAACCTTAATCAACAATAGGTATGATGAAATCCTTCTAGAGGATGTTAGAGGTGTTGATCAACTTCTTGGATCGAGATGAGGGTAGAGCGTCAGTGCCCAATGAGGGTTCACAACTTACTTTGGCTGGTAGTATTAGTATACACATAGAGCTCAAGAAGGTGAAGTTTCTCAAGTTCTAGGGTGCCCTGGATGGCCTAGCCGCAGAGGCATGGTTGGAGAATATGGCGATGTGCTTCACACTTCGTGATTACACCTCCAACATGAAATTATGCATGGTGGTATTTTAGTTGAAGGGGAGTGATCTTCTATGGTGGAAGATGCTCGTACCTCAACTAAACATGGTCGTTGAAGGTATGTCATAGGAGTTGTTCAAGGAACATTTTCGGGAGAGGTACTTGTTTGAGGAACTCATTGAGGGTTATATTAATGAGTTCAACACCATATGATAAGGTGGTCGTATTGTGCCAGAGTATGAGGAAATATTACTGGAGCTACTTAGGTATGTTTCACATCTAAACACAAAGAAGTTAAAGGTCAATAAGTTTTTGTTCAACCTTAACTTCAACATTCATGCGAAGGTAAGGATTCTAATGCCTCAGAAATTGCATGATGCAGTTTAGAAGGCCCTCATAGTTGAGGAAGAACTGAACAACGAGGGTCAGGGAAAGAATCCTTCTAGATCGACTGGACATACATCATCAGGAGTGAAACATAGTCAGACACCAACCAGAAAGACTTCAAGGCATCGAGATAATCCCATAGGACCTATGTTCCCGACACCATGGCGATAGACTCCTCAGTAGAGGACACCTTACATAGGACCACAAAACAACAACAACATTGTCTGCAAAAGAAACGACATTTTAGGCCTATTCAATAGAACAGACCAAGATCATAGAGGGCTAGGCTAACAACTTCTACTTTAGGGACCAGGAGCACTAGACCGAAGATGGGATGTTGGACATGTGGAGAGCCACATTACTAGTGATATTGTTCGATTGAGAAGGCCCGAGAGACCAGATCATTAGGACCCACTACAGTTGGATATTTGGGCAAGGCCCATAGGATACATTAGCGGTGAACAACCTCTAGGCCAAGCACTAGTCCATTGTGCTCAAGATGTCAAGTACAATTGTTGAACAAAATTTTAGTATATTGATAGATACAGGTGCTACAGAGAGCTTTACCTCTAGTGGAGCATTAAAGATAAATAAGGTAAAGGAATTCAAGCAAGATGAGTTTAGATATGTAGAAATGGCATCAGGTGCCAAACATAAGGTTGGAGGAAAGGTTACAAACTGTAGAATTAACTTGGGATATTTTGTAACAAAGACCAACCTATATGTCACGATATTAGGATATTATGACATAGTGATTGGTATGGATTGGTTGGAAATGCATGATGTGATACTTAACTGTAAGATGAAATAGTTAAGTTTGACAGAGGATTTGGGAAAGAGTAGAGTGATTTTAGAAAGGAACCAAGGGTTTTCCGTGAGATTTATTTCTTCCCTACAACTACATAAGAGTTTGCACAAGGGGTGAAAGAAATATGCAATATTAGTGCTAAACGAAAAGGGCGAGGCAAAAGTATTAGAAAACCTTTATGTAGTGAGATAGTTTTAAAACATGTTTTCAGAAGAGTTACTAGTTTTACCACCCCAAAGAGAGTTGGAGTTTACAATAGACATGAAACCTAGAACTGAACCGATAGCAACGCCATATCGGATTTCAACACCTTAAATGCAGAAGTTAAAAATCAAATTGAAATAATTGTTGGACTTGGGACTTATACATCCAAGTGTGTCACCTTGGGGTCCGTCAATTATTTTTGTGAAAAAGAAGGATGGATCATGGAGACTTTGTATTTACTATCGTCAATTGAACAAAGAAACGATCAAGAACCAATATCTGTTGCCAAGAATAGAAAATTTGTTTGATCAGATGAAAGGAGAGATGGTGTTTTCGAAGATTGAATTGAGATCAGGATATCACCAATTATGGATTAAATAAGAATATATCCCTAAGATCGCATTTAAGATGAGATTCAGACACTATGAGTTTACATTTTTATCGTTCATATTGACGAACACCTCGGTGGTATTCATGAGTTTGATGAATGGGGTGTTATGTGAATACTTAGACAATTTTGTTCAAGTATTTATTGATGACATATTGATTTATTCTTATACGAAAGAAGAACATGAAGAACATTTAAGATTGTTCCTACAGTGTCTACGAGAAAACAAAGTGTACGAGAAACTATCAAAATGTTATTTTTACCAATCAAATATTCATTACTTGGGACATATCATATATGGTGAAGGTATCGTTGTGGATCCAATGAAAGTAGAGTATCTTTTGGAATGGCTAACACCGAAAAATGTACAATAAGTACACATCTTTATGGGTTTAGTAGGATATTACTGATGATTCATCAAAGGTTTTTTGAAGATAGCAAATATGATCACATAATTGAAGAAGAAGAATAATAAGTTTGTATGGACTAAGAAATGCACAGAAGAATTTCAAAGGCTCGAAGAGTTGTTGATGAAAACATTGATACTAAAGGTCCCTGACATGGACAATGAATTCTTGGTATGCACAGACGCATCCAAGGAAAGTTTAGGTGGAGTTTTGATGTAAGACGGTCGAGTGATCGCTTACATTTAAAATAAATTGAGAAAGAAAGAGGAGAACTATGCAACGCACGACTTGGATTTATTGGCAATTGTATATGCCTTGAGAGTTTGGAGACATTATCTGATTGGATGGAAATTCAAATTAAAGACAGATCATTGTGGATTGCAGCATATATTTACACAGAGTGACTTGAACTCGCAATAAAGGCATTGGTCATAATTACTTACCAAATACGACTTTGAGATTACTTAAATTAAAGGAATCATGAACAAAGTGGAAAATGTGTTGAGTCGGAGACCACGTATATTTTCGATAATACCTCTTAAGATGAATCTTTGAGAAAATATTCAAACTTTATAGATCAACAATGACTAGTATAAAGAAGTTAAGGATAATATTGGATGAAATAACATGATGGTACCAAAGTTTGAAGGTTAGTCACTAGACAACGATGGATTTTTGAGATTTAACGAAAGAATTTACATACCACCTAACGATGAATTAAGAAGTTTGATCTTAAGTTGTAACATCCCCAACCACCTATTGGGCTATGCCACATGAAAATTTCAAACTGCATACAATATTTTAACATGCAAATACTCTACAAATTCACGTGTTTATACAAAATAAAAATAGAAATATACATGCAACATATACAGGAAAACCCCATGAAAATAGATGCATAAATAATGATGAAACATGTAATTTCACACATAGTTTACACTTATCTCTAATAAGAAGACCACCAACTACATGCAGACCTTCCATGTTCCTCCCAACCATATACCACACTACTCGTAATCTCAGCAGTGGCTCACCCCTGAGATGGGACTAAACTCCACCCAGTTAAAGGAATACTAAGCCAATATAAGGTCTGGAAAGCAACATAATTGATCAGTACAAGGTGCCCAACTACTGCAACTATCCTACAGTCTCTCATTCCCTACATGATTTTCCCACCCCCCCTTCTCTTCTCAACAGTCCTTTGGTTTCCTCACTTCCTTTATGGGGCTTCAACAACAAGCCGAACATGAAGTCTCGGAGCCCAGTAGCTACTGTCCGGTGCACGAGGGAACAATTCCAAGTAGTTTCTCTCCTAGAGAAAAATACTCATGGTCTTGACAACCTTCTTCTTCGACAAAGAAAAAATATCACCTGGAAAGAATGCCTACCAGCCTGACAACCTGCTTCTTCGACCACGGGCCTGAAAACCCGCCTCTTCAGCCTGCAGTCAAACCAAATTTCATGTTTTCCACAGTTCCAAGCTTCCCAAGTGCCAGTCTCGTGATGGCAATAGCAGAGTTCGGATGGTAGGAGGGAATAATGGATAATTCTCCATATCTTAATCTATCCAGGCATAGGTACGGTGATGGAAGCAATAGAGTTCGAGTAAGGTACAGTATTGGATCGGGTAAGGTATAGTACTGACTCAAGTAAGGTAAAGGTACGTTTCCCTTGACAAAGAGGTACCGACTAAATCTCCATGAGTGCATGAAAGAATAATGGAGTAATGGTGGAATGCATGAATAGTGAATGGTGAATGGTGAATCGTGAATGGGAAAATGGACTAATTTCCCCTACATATATATGCATGCACCATTAATGACACATGGCCCTTAAGGAAATTGTTTCTCTCCACTTGTGATTCATTCCCTTCCCATAAGAACTTAGGATAACATAAGTTATATCCATACCTTAGTATTTAGGAATAATATTATAATATTCCTTTGGAAGCTTATCCCCTTCCTAGGCTCTTAGACCCCTTTCTCTTCCTAGTGGAGTTTAGTCCCCCATACTCATTTGTGGGTCGGTCTACAATAGTGATGTACTTTATTAGTGATATGAGTGATTACAGATTACAATAATAGGCACGATGAACTTTAGCATTATGGGCTCCCTGGCCTAATAATCATATAAGCATTCTATCCTATAATAACTTGGCTCACCAGCTTATAAAACAAAAAATATATACAAAGGATCCTTGGCCTTAAGATCACACACCCTTCTTTTGGTATCAGATTCCCATGCACTGACTTAATACGCACAGAACCAGACCAAAGACCCTGTATCATCAGCTCACCAGCTTATAATAATTTTTGTATTTACATTTACAATTGGGGTTTAGCCTAGGGGTATTACATTCCCCTCCCCTTATTTATGCAATGTCCTCAGTGCATTATATACCATGTATAATTCAAAATTATTCAAAAATATCCAAGACTTTTCTATTGGAATATTGTTATCCACCTAGTGCTTTTCTTTCAAGAACTAATTCATGCATTCATACTGTACCAGGAAGTAATTTGTTCTATTCCATAGAGCTGCTTTAGGAAATAATTCAGCTCATTGTTCCATTTGACACACCCTCATTATGAAAAATAAATTCCATAATCGCTCCTGAGTTTCCTCTTCTTTGTTGCACTCACCCTTCCAGGCTCAGGTATCCATTCACTTCTACATAGTCCTTCAACGATCCATCTTGCCAAGGATTTCACACACAAGGAGAGTGCCAACTCATTATTAGAACCCCACCAAGGTTCTACATTTATAAGGATCTAGTGTCTCCAACGATAGTTTTTCTTCCCAAGCATTCCAACTTTAATCAATATTATCTCATATGTATCACACACATACAATTATTATGAGAGAACATTATAAAAATTCATTTAGAAGCTCAAACTTATTTCATAAGGAATTCAACTTTTCCCAAACATATGAAATTCTATCTCATAATTTTTCATGGTTGTTGCAATAGTATGATGCAGTCTTCCTTATAGATTTCAGCCAACACCATACTAAATACCGCTTTTCCTGAAATTCTTCCATCTTGCATTCAACCAACATATTATCATTATTTCCTGTACATTATACTGTCATTGCAATATGTACCAAAAAATTACAAAGTGATCTTAGAATTGTCTACACCTAACAATTCAATCACAACTATCAAACAATTTATTAAATAGAATGGATTATCATTCTATGTATAAGCAGGTTCACAATTAATATTAGTAAGTTGATTACTGTATTTTTTGAACAAAACATTTCCTGTAGTCAATGTTCATGTGACTACTTGACTTGAAACTTTCTTGTTGCAATGTCTAATAGCTTATGAAATGTTCTCAACTCCATGAGTTAGTAATAGTTGTAAGATTTCATTTGTTAGTATAATTATTTCAATTTAATAACATATATATATATTTGTAAATGAGTGTGTGAATCTATATTGCTTTATAAGTTTATAGTACAAAATTGATGCAAGGTTTCCCAGGATCTGCCTTAACGGAAACCGGATCTAGGGTCCTTGGAGTGTAGTATCTGAAAATAAACAAAAAGTGTCTGGGTTGCCACAATGGGAAACCAACCCAGGCTACCATAATCCATTCTAAAAACTTCATCAAAAGAAATAAAAAAAAGTCTAAACATAGTGGGGTGAGATCCTACCCTGAGAGACAAGGTCTGGGTGGGTCTGGCACTAGTCTAGGTTGATGGGGTGCTCTATGTCCCCTTTTTGTTGTGTCGCATCCCCTTTCCTCTATTCCACCAGACGTAGCTTTTTGATGCAAGCTGGGGTTCCATTACTGTCGGTTGGAGTGATATCTATATGGTGGACGTAGCATAGATAGAGATGAAATTGTCCTTCCATCCGCTCCAGTTTCTCCTATTGTATTTTTTGGTCCTCCACCAGCCTTTTTACCCCCATCTCCAGGTTGTTGAGGTGGTTGAGAATTCATGTGTTCTCTTTCTTCTTCTCTTTGGCTTCCGTCCCGTTGGTCTCCCCCTGGTTCGCACACATCTTACCTATCAACATTTTGGTTCTCCAAGCTTCCTCCATCATCCTGTGGTAGAGGGTTATCCTCAATTATGTGGTTCTGGGGTCCCATATCCTCCCTTCTTCCTGTGTTAGTGTTGACCAGGCTTTTCCCTTGTGGGCATTGTTAATTTTTCCCTCCCATATTTTAATGATCATCTTCCCCTTGGTGTCTACCTTCGTGAGGAAGGTGCTCCTTGCGTCCTTGGCTACCTATTCAATTCTTGTCATCTGGTGGGCGCTTTGTGGAGTTTCATTTCCCTGGGGGCCTCTCTTTCTATTGGTTTTCTTCATGCACACCATCTTAACTTGTAGGTGGTGGTTCTTACGTTGGGTTCTTTCCTTGTTCTGTTGCACCTCGTTATGATAAGTAAGGTGGCCCTATAATTGTGATGCCTCATTCTGTGATATGTTCTGGTGTCCCAGACTTTATGGGGCCAACCCAGCTGCATTCCCCTCCTTGCAATCATGATCTTCTCATCAAGGTGGTCCTGCCAGTCAGAAGACTCTGTTCCAGAGTGTGTTCATTTGATGACCTTGTTGTTATCCCTGCGCCAATGCTGCCCTTCTCATTGTATGCCATCCCTTTCCCGGTCCTATCTCGGTACTTAGGTGAGGTTTGTTCCTACTTGGCCTTAGTGAGACCTTTCGTCCATTGTCCTTTTTCACCTACGAGTTAGGTCCATCATCCTTTGTCACCTATGATTTATCTCTTCTTCTTTCCAAAGGGTAACTTATGCACTTCTTTTTATTGGTAGGGTTGTGGTGTCATACCTTCACTTGATGTGTGATCTGTGTTTGCATTTGCAACCTTATTTTATTAGTGGGCCATCAAATTCTGTCTGGGACCTACGTGTCCTATAGTGTCTGATGCGCCTCCATTCTTATCGTAATCTTCCATACTAATATTATCCCAGTCTGTTGCCGCAAGTTGGGTGCAGTCTGCTCATAATTGACCTTGCGGGATGTTGGTCCAGTTTGTGTCCAGTTATGGACCTTCATTCTCGACCCCTCATTTGCTATTCTGTCCACCAGTGCATTTGCTGACCTCTTCACCCAGTGCAACTCCACATTGATCCCTGTCCTTAAGTTCTCCTGGATTTTTTTCAGTAGTTAGGCCAATCGCCAGTGCCTCTGGATCTTGCCTATTCTGGTACTGTTTTAGATTTTTCTCACTGTGTTTATGAATAGTGCAGAGTCTCCTTCCACTATGGTGTTCGTCATCCCCTCCCAGCTGAGAATCTCCAGACCTATCTCTAGGGCCCTAAATTCTGCGGCATTATTGGTGGATTTTCCTAGGCTCCTGTTGGCAACCAACTCACTTTTTCCTATCGTCTATAAGATGCCTACACATATGTCTTGCAAACATAGATTTTTTCGTCGGAATTTTTCGAATAGATGACGTTTTCGTTCTTGCGAAATTTACACATTTGTCTTCGTTAAGTTTTCACGACTGTAAGCGTGAAAACTTCTCCGTTTGAAGTCACATTTTGATCACTATCTGAATTGTCATGATATTTTTATTGATATGCCTACTGCGCTTATCTTTTGTTTACCGTTATATGGTTGGAAGGACTTTCAAACTATGCTCATTGGACATTCTTATATTGATTGCATAACTTGATGTTGTTGAGTTTGTAAGGCATTGAGAATTTGGATTTACACTTTTTATGACATGCCTTATCATTGATTCTATGAAAATGCATAGGGGTTTGATTAAGTTTTTATATATATGATATAATCCTTATGTTAATCTTTTATAGCTTTTGGCTTGTCAACTTTATGGATATCGTTTGGCACCATTGTTTAAACTTTTGATTATATACATTGGCGCATAATTGGTTTTGGATTTTGTTTTGTATATCGAAAGTTTGAACACCGTGGCATAACATTTTCATGTATACACATTGGATTTCATTGATTGTACACATGAATTAATGGTTGAACTATGATCGTGGAGTAAAATAGCTATGAAACTTGGCGGTTGTACTTGGATAATCAATACTTTGCATGGCAGACTCCACCACCCTCGCATGCGTGCATTTATGCTTACCCCCTTTTGCTCATTCATTGTTGTTAGACCAAATAGCTCTGCTCCTGTATGTGTTGGTGAATTCGAACCAAACCCTTACCATGCATTCGGCACCATGGCCCCAGTCGTGAGAGTTGAACCCAATGGCAACCAGGCCCTGTTGATGTTTGACAATGCACGACAAGATTTGGCAGACAATGGATGGCTTACCTTCATGAAACGTTTTGAGGGTTTTAACCTGTGTGTAGCCCGACAGTTTGCTACAAACTTCGATGGATGTCGAGCCAAAGTAGGCGATGTACATTTGGAGATTGATAAACAATTCATCAGCTCGGCTACGGGGTTATCTACTTCTGGACAATGGTGGTTTAAGAATTGCAAGGTCGAGGAAGTGTCGTGGACATTGTTGTTTCAATTGCGCAAAATCACCTCCTGTGATAGAGGTATGCCCGTGACTATGCTTAAACAACGATGGCACAATTTGTTAATGATAATCAAGCAGTTTGTCACCTGTGAAGGTAGATATGGGCTTGTATTCCTTTATCACCTGCGTCTATTGATGATTTTCATAGGTTATCCCGTAAACATGTCGTTCTATTTTCATCGGAGCTTGTATAAGATGTCTAAAAAGTTTAAGAGACACAGGGCTGACAACAACTTATTTCATCATGGGCTTATCAAGCTCATTGTTGTTTATCATTTGAGTTTACTTGGTGACAGTTGGAAGTCCTTCATCGCCCGTAATGGATTTGAGGACATCGATCCTGTACAGATTGATAAATCTGTGGTAGTTGAGACTAAAGTCGAACCGCCGATACCCTTGCATGTCCTACTGACTAAACCCTCGACCGACCCTCCTATTGACCTACCCGGCACTTTAACTAAGAATGCAGAGGCCATAAAAAATCCTATGGGTAAGAAACCTAAGGTAAAACCTACTGCTAATGATAAGGGTAAAAGGAATGCACGTTTGATTTCACGGATGGCACGAAACAAGGCAAAAGCCCCTACTCATCCAAACCCTATCACCCTAAGTGAGGATTCTGATTCGGAAGTCGAGCATTTTTTGGCCAGCGAATACCCCTATTCGCGAGGTTTGTGTGCCGAACCCTCGTATGACTTTGTATCCAACCTACCCCCTTGCCTAAAGGACGACCCTAATTACCCAGGCATTAAGTTTCCTTGTGAAACCCTCGATCATTTGCCCAAACCCTCGCCTTCTCTGTCTAAACCTACATAGTCACCCTGTGATCAGTGCAATTCGTGGTTAGAGCGATATTATATTGATGTCCCTATACTTCAGTGAAAGATTCAATCTTTGGAAGACCATATTGTCGTGCTAACTAGACAAAAAGCCGAGCTTCAAGCAGTGGATAAAAAACAAAAGACGACCGGCTCTATCTTGTTAAAGAACGTGGAATCAGCCATGGCTGTTGTGAATTCCAAGCTGGCATAATCAGGTGGTCTCATCGCTACACAGGTATGGAAGATTTGATATCATTTGTTTTTGTAAATAAGTTGGTAATAATGATTCGAATTCAGTTTTTAAATGGTTCTATCTTGAATCACTCTGTTATAACCGTGTACATTCTATATATAGTTTTGTTTTGAAATGTCGATCCGATATACAATCCGATCATTCCCAGTATAGAGATCGATAGATTCTGATTGGATTTGAGTGATATGCATTTAGATTTGATTGACTGGTTTTCCTTATTTAGTCGACAAAATTAATAGTGTGTTTTTGAATGGATTGGTGTGTATCCGATTTCAAAAAGAATTTTTCATACTCAGTTTAGAACACAATCGTATTTGGATTTGATTATGTTATGATCTATATGCTACGATTGGCAAACAATTTGATTGAATTAATTGTTACGATATGTTCTTTCTTACGATGTTCAAAACTGAGATATTGCTCTGTTCGATTTTAATGTGGGAAATGAACTACTTTGTTTTTAGAAAACAATACGTACAGTTGTGCTCAAATCATGGAATTGATTCGATTCATGACAACTATGATAAACCTCATGCCAATTGATTCGTTAATGAGAACAATTTCATTTTGATCAAAGTTGATTAACCCTGTTTGCCCAAATTGGCCACAACGAATTAAGAATTCTACCAAGCCTGTTATGATTTTGTATTAAATTGATTTGCGCACCGAATTTTAATTAATCTATTCCTGGCATAGACCATTTTCTGTGTCAACTCAGTCATAATGATTGGAATGATCCTGTCGAATTATAATCGTTTCAAATTGATATCAAAAGATTACAAAAGATGTTAGATTTGGGTTGTTGTGAAACAATTTGATTGACTGTGTTATTTTTGTTACCAAATTCGGTTACGATTCATTGAATGTAATTGATCTTGCTTACCTCAATTTTCAAAAACGTAATCGAGTATCTCTTATGCACTATGATACACCTTGTTTGCTATGTCGTTACAATGAATTGCAAGCGATTCGGTTCAATTTCATTATATCTCTTGTTGGTATAACAACATAACAAATGTATTAGATTTGTTTTTATTGGTTGCATTGGATATAACTCTTTTAGACCCGATTCTGTGGTAATTAAACGAACAGAGTTGAATGATTTTATGATTCTGTTTTGATTTCGAATGCTCCAATTGAATAAATCGTTTTCAAATGGCTATTAAATGATAATTGAATTAAATCTCATTCAAAGATTTGATCTGATTTCAATTCTGATTCTGTATATTATTTTAGACTAGCTACAGAATCAGATGATTCTGTAGCTAAGTCTGTGGAATTAGATTTTTTTAATAATAAAATACCTCTCTAACTTGTTATTTTTGGTCCATTTCAGGTGAATTCGAAATTGCATTGGATTTGATGAGCAGTTAGAGGATATTTTAGATATTTTACTTGCATTTTAATTTCCTATTTTAGTTGAACATTGGGAGATCTTCCAAGATTTTTGTAAAACAGTTTTAACTGCCACAGGGAGGTTTTACCCTATGGAAAGACTTATAAATACTTATTATTTTTGTAATAATGGGCACCCTCATTCGTGGGAGAACAAGGATATGGAATTCTAATACACACAGAGACAGAAATTGATGTTCTGTTATAGCTTTAGCTTTTCATAATATCAACATTTTGTTTCATGTTTATGTGTATCAATTTGCATTTGGTTAATGACTACTTTAACTATCTTAGTCTTCTGCAAATGATATGATTTAATCAATATAATCCATATCTGATTTCTTCCAGTATTTAAAGACATAGCAATTACTTGATTCAGTTTGTGAATGACATATTTCTCTTCTTCATTAATTGGATTATTAAGTAAAAGTTTTTGCATAACAAGTTTCCCTTATTGCAGAGATTTATAAATCATATAATTGTTATGATTTTTTATGTTTTGTTTGTCCTGTAAATAAACTCAAAGAGCATTGCAAATTATCGTTTACGAGAAGCTTCTGGATCATCCAGTGCGAGTTTCCTTCCTCCGATCAGCTTCGAAGTCATCAGACACAGGACAAAACTGGAGCGTTTCCAAGTCAGTTTGTCATTTGTTTGTTTAGTGTATTTATTAGTAGTTTAGTTTAGATATGAGTTAAGTTAGATATATGTGTTTAGTATATTAGATTGTTTAATTTCAGTAAGTTTTATTTCTTATTTATAAAATTAAAAAAAATCAACAAAAACATATCTTGTTGTCTTAGGGTAGAATATAATGAGTTTTTCAGGTTTTAATTAAATCTGTAAATTGTTTATAGTGTACATTTTGTAAATAAGTGATATTGCAGTTAGTAATTAGATAGTTGATTAGAGTTAGTATAATATTAATTAGTAGATTGTATATAGAATAGTTAGATTAGTTTAGTTTAGTTTTAGTTTAGTTTGTTTAGTAGTTAGTTTTATTTAGATTAGTTTATTAGTTAGTTTTGTTTGTTTTATTTATTATTAGTTAGTTTTGTTTGTTTTATTTAGTTTTAGTTAGATTAGTTAGTTTAGATTAGTTTTCTTTTTGTTTTCTTAGGACCTTAGATCGGCTAACGGAGCTTCTAAATCCGTCAGGGTGGTTCATTCCAAACAGCTTGGGTTATTAGACAACCCCGGACCGGTTCCACTCTCTCAGTTGACGGACGATCAATTTCGCCCGTCAACAAATGGCACTAGAAGGATGGCCCGAACTTAATTAATAGCACGAGGCAGTCGCAAGACTCCTCCACCCCCTAATCACTCACCTATAGTGACTAGAAGTCATTCACTTGATAATATTCCCCTTCAAACAACAACTACTTCAACCGACGATCCTCAGATCACAGTTGAGCTAGCAACCCCTAATCCTGCATGTGGTGACCTACAAGCGATTGTACGCCAATCTCTTATTAAAAAAAACAGTGCCTTAGCTCGTCTTAGGAAACCAAACCGTCCGTGGGGTCAACCTTTGGACTTCTCTGATATCAGAGAACAATTAGGTGACACTAACCTCACTGTGAATCCCACAGATCCAATCACAAATCCTGCTGGAGGAGGATCTGGGATACCTCCTTCACCATCTCCATCATCTCCTTCCTCTTCTGGAGAAGACTCTTCTGAAGAAGGTAATTCACCTTCTCAGCCTTCCACACCCACTACCCCAATGGAAAATCAGAACAACCCTGCTAGACCCTGGCTTGATCAGGATGTTGTAGCTGTACCTGGAGCCCAACACCCTTTACCTAAGCACCCGGAGAAATGGCTTCCCAAGTTTGATCCTGATTCGAAACAGATAGCCGAAGATCATATCAAAAAATTTATGTTCGCCATTAGACTCTGCAATGTTGAACATGAAGACGTTGTCTTTAGGTTGTTCCCTTACACTTTCGAGGGTAATGCATCCACATGGTACTTTTCCCAATAGCCACACACCATTGTGTCTTGGGAAAAGTTTGAGTCATGATTTTTGGAAAAATTCGGAGACGGCAAACCTCCGGAAGTCCTGGTCTTGTTTCTTTCTATCTTAAGAATGAACCCAAAAGAAAAAGTTAAAGACTTTAATCAAAGATTCTTAACACTTAAAAATCGAATCCCTGCAGATTCTATGCCTACTTAAAGTCTTATAATATCTTACTACACTAAAGCTCTACATCAAAGTATATCTATTTAGGTTAAACAATCTAAGAAAGCTACGTTGTTAGAAGCCTTCGAGGAGGCCACCTAGATTGAAAAAGACATACTTAGCCTTAAGGACTCTTCCAACAACGAAACAAAGGCTAGTTCTGTTGGCAAATATTGAACAAGCAACGAATGCGTGTTGATGGTTGTTGTCATTAATGGCAATAGTGGAGACGGCAGGATAAGAAGGATAAAACCCCTTGGGGATTCGGATGTAAAAGCTCAGGAGGAACAACATTGAAGAAAACGCGTGCAGCAAGAGCTTACAGAGAAGAAGGAAGACAGAGATCCAGTGACCGTTGGATTCCATTCAAATTTCCCGAAAGGCCGACAACCGTCATATATGCAGAAGTTGCGAGGGAGATAAGTCATCGGAGATTCGGGGATCGGTACTTTGAAATGTCCAATTCAATTGACATCGAAAACCCCGAAATCGCGATATGCAATTTCGCGATTTGATCACAGTCATCGAGCTAGAAGTGATCTGGACCGTTGAATCTTTGCATGGAGTGCGAGTACAGTTGTGGTTGTGGAGATGAATCAGTAACCGTTAGATCCAAACGCAAGACCCGATCATCGTCGGATCAAGGATAACCTGCACGCTCTTTAAAGAACAAGGAGAAGTGGGAGTAATCGCGATGTGCAAAATCCTGATCTAATCTAAGCCATCGAGCTAGAAGTGATCTGGACCGTTGAATCTCTGCATGGAGTATCGGGGATCGGGAATCGACACTTTGCAATGTCAAAATCTCTTGACAACGAGAAACCCGAAATCACGATGTGCGATTTCACGATTCAATCATAACCGTTGAATCCAAAATGCATCCGGACCGTTGATTTTCTTCATCAGAGAATCGGGGATCGGGATTTTATAATGTCCAATCGACTTGACATCGAAAACTTTGAAATCATGATATGCGATTTCGCGATTTGATCTCAGTCGTTAAAGAAAGCATGAGATATGGACAATTGATTCTCCTCATCGGAGTTTCGGGGATCAGGATTTCATAATGCAAAGAACACAATGCAACGAAAACTCCGATTTCGTGATATGCGAAATCACAACTGAATCCAGACCGTCAGATCCAGAAATAATCAGGACCGTTGATCTGACCTCTCATTGGAGTTTCAGGGATCGCGATTTGAAAGTGACAAGAACTTGCAACACTAGAAATGTCGAAATCGCGATACGCGATATCGCGATATAATCGTAACCGTTGAAGACAAGATCGCACCTGGACCATTGATCAAACTCTACGTCGGGGTTTCGCGAATTGGGATATGGTAAGGATTGCAACATGAATTGCGAAATCGTGATATGCGATATCGCGATATAATCGTAGCTATTGAGCCAAAATTACATCTGGATCGTTGATTCGACCGATATATGGAATTTTTTGTATCGAGATTTATAAGTGAAAAGAACATTGAACATGAAGAATGTCGAAACCCGATTTAAAAGGCAAGACTAATAAAGATAATCCAATGGTGTGGATAAACCTTGATTGTGATCAGAGGGTTATAGTTCCTTCTTGCAGTTAATTCCTCTGTTACGAATTTGTTGAGTGAAATGGACTCGTGATTGTAAAGGTGTTAATGTTTCATTTATAGGGACAGTTGTCACTGTTCTTTCCGTAGGAGATGGGAAGTGGAATCGTCAAGGCAGGGTGTATAAAAGAAAATGAGTGACACTGTATGTGGTCGACTGTTCTGAATGGAGAAAGAATGAAACAGAAAGAAAGGAGAAAGGAGAAGATGTTGAGCATGAAATTTAATGACAGGCAGAGCAGAAGAAGAGTGGAATGACAGAAGAATTTGATGCAGAGCAGACTTGTTGAAGAAGAGAAGAATTGCAGAACAGTTTGTTGAAGATCAAATACAGAGAAAGACTGGTAAGAAGTGATTTATCTGAATAAGTTGTTTGTGTTTTCATTATTTAATTTTTCAAGGGTGGTTGGGAGGTGCTTGGGAGGACTACTGTCCTCAGAAGTTCAAGTGGGTGCTTGAACACAGGAAGTTGTAGCTTCCATTTGGTTGCATCCAAAGAAACTAGGGTGGCAGGGTAGTGCTAGGGAGAACATGTGTTCTCTATTATGTAGGTTGGAGCCTGTGTAACTGGAAGTTGGTGCTTCCATCCAGTTGGTGCTGGAATATTCAGGAAGTTGGTGCTTCCATCCAGTTGGTGCTGGAATAATCAGGGAGTTGGTGCTTCCTTCTAGTAGGTGCGAGAGAAACCAGAGAGTTGGAGCTCTCAAACAAGTTGTAGCTTATAAGATAGAGGTAGCAGCCTCACATTGAGTTGGTTCTCAATTGTAAATGATGTACAGAACTGCAAAAGACTGCCTATCATTTCGAAGAAGAGGAGGTTTTCTCCCTTTATGGGTTTCCTCGTGAAAATATGTCTTTGTGTGTATTTCATGTGTGACTGATGGTCTTTACTCTTACTGTTCATATGCTATATATTGTTGATGACCACATGAAGAAATATTAATAATGTTTTAACAGACTTAAAATTGTTTAAGCATATATACAACTGATTCACCCCCCCTCTCAGTTGTTTTAGTATTTCCAACAATTGGTATCAGAGCAAGTTCCTTTTATTTAAAGGTAGATCTGTAAGCTTAAACATGACAAGTCATGAAGGGACTTCAGCCTCTAAGCCCCCTCTGTTTGATGGAACAAA
>ML777606.1:851160-892824 GCA_009831015.1 Picea engelmannii | reverse complement strand
TTGCAGCCAGAGAAACTAGGGTGGCAGGGTGGTGCTAGGGAGAACAGGTGTTCTCTGTTATGCAGGTTGGAGCCTGTGTAACTGGAAGTTGGTGCTTCCATCCAGTTGGTGCTGGAATATTCAGGAAGTTGGTGCTTCCATCCAGTTGGTGTTGGAATAATCAGGGAGTTGGTGCTTCCTTCTAGTAGGTGCTAGAGAAACCAGAGTGTTGGAGCTCTCAAACAAGTTGCATCTTGTAAGACAGAGGTAGCAACCTCACATTGAGTTGGTGCTCAATTGTAAATGATTTACAGAACTGCAAAAGACTGCCTATCATTTCGAAGAAGAAGAGGTTTTCTCCCTTTATGGGTTTCCTCGTGAAAATCTGTCTCTGTGTGTATTTCATGTGTGATTGATGGTCTTTACTCTTACTGTTCATATGTTGTATATTGTTGATGACCACATGAAGAAATATTAATAATTTTTTAACAGAATTAAAATTGTTTAAGCATATATACAACTGAGTCACCCCCCCTCTCAATTGTTTTAGTATTTCCAACAAGTTCTGCTCCCAAAAAGAAGATTGAAATTCTCTCCAGACCCACTCAAAGTAAAACACAACCTCAAAACTCTGATTTGAAAAATTAAACTAAAGTTGTTCAGAAACTATCAAATCAAGTTACAGACTTGAAAAGGTCAACTAAAGAAGCTTCCTCAAGTAAAGGACCCTACAAACCTCCTTTCCAGAAACCTTTTCCTACCAACCGACCTAGTCCAACCACCGAGGGCCTTAATCTAGAAAGTTTGCAATGTGCTCTTCAAACAATTCTAGAAGCCCAAGATAACTTGATACCCCCTGATATCCCTCAGGAAGTAGTTGAACAAGAAATGGTTCAAGAAGAGGATTCTTCTCCAAACATCTTTGAACACTTTTCGGATAGCCTCTTTAAAGCTAACTTCAATACTGTTCACCCTTATAACACTAGGAGTGAGACAACAAACAATCCTTCTACCAAAAACACTACAACTTCGCCTCCAAAGCCATCTAAATCAGCTGAGACTAAACAGAGTAATGTGAACCCCAACTTAGATTATGATGTTGTTGAAGATCTTAAAAAGTTAAGGGAAAACATTTCTATTTATGAGTTATTGAAGTTTCTATTCTTGTTACAAAAAATGTTGCAAAATATTTCAGAGAATGGAAAGAATGGTAAGTCAAGCAGTAACAAGGTTTTGCAAAGCAAAGTCCCTCAAAAGACTTCCACTAAAAATAATCCTGATCCTCAAGATAAAGGAAGCCTTCCTGTAGCTCCTGTAAATAATGTAAATAATGTAAATAATGTAGATAAAGTAGCATTAGAAATTGCGAGTAAGAAGCCACAAGCTATTACCCCTAGTACTCACAAAAATGTACCTCCTTTTCTTTTAACTTTCGAGATTTTCAACAGAAATGTGCATAATTGTATGGTGGACTCAGGGGCGTCATCCAATGTGATTCCTTGGTCTGTCTACCAAAAGATTAACGCTGAAGTGGAACCATCTACTTTAAAAATCATACAACTTGATCAGATAAATGTTAAAGTTATAGGTGAACTGAAAAATGTATTGATTAGATTATCGTCTAACCCTAAGGTTCATCAAGTTATTGATATAATCGTTGTGGATATTCCAGAAGTGTATGGTCTATATTTAAGTAGGGACTGGTCGGAGCAGCTACATGGTTACTTCGCGACATACTGGTCTCACTTATGGCTCCCAGATAATGGTAAGCCCAACAAGATTAAAGTGAATCGTGAGCGCTACCTTAAATTCACGGTCACAGATTTAAATGATCCCAATGAACCATATACACCTCCTGATGAATCACCTGAAGTCCAAGGGATGGACACCTTCTTTGGAAATTTCATGGCCAAGGCTTCACCTATCATCAATCCAGAATAGCATTCCGAGATCATAACATATGTGCAACCAACGGATTCTATGCAACAGTCCCATGAGCCCAATGGAAATAAAATTTGGTCTCTATATTTCGACGGTTCTAAGTCTAAAGAAGGAGCTGGTGCAGGCTGCATCATTATCGATCCGGCAGGTAACAAGACATTAATGGCTTGTATACTAGAATTTGAATGTACTAACAATACTGTAGAATATGAGGCTTTACTGCAAGGTCTCAGAAAAGCTCTGGATATGAACATTCAAAATCTGGTTGTATTTGGCGACTCCGAAATAGTGGTTAGACAGGTAAGATATTCTAAAAACTACCAGTCTGAGGTATGGAGTTTGATGAATAAATTTTCTGCATTCAATATAAATTCCATTCCTATATCATATAACACTAAAGCAAATCTATTAGCTAATGTAGCATCTAAACTTCTTCCTGCAGAAGGCTTGTCCCCAGATGCATTCTCCGTGGAGATATTGTTTCGACCATATGTTCCTGACAATATCACAAACTGGAGAGTGTTTGACGATGATCAACAAATCATTAACTTTCTGCACATGGAAGAAACCTTTCAAGGCACGGTGATAGATGAACGCACGCACGACGACAATTTTCACGACTTTATGGTAATACCTGATCTGAAATCTTCTGAAGCACTATCGGATATGGTAAACTCGATACCCAAATCCATAGTTAGATTAGAAAACTTTTATGATTTTGAAGATAAATTTAAAAAGACGGTCAATTGTAAAACTAATAGTTCCTCATTGTCTTATGAAAAAGTGAACTTAGGAACTGATGAAAAACCTCAATTAATTAATCTAGGATTGGGATGTTCTTGACAAGAAAAAGGTGCATTCATTAAATTATTCAAATAATTTAAAGATGTCTTCGCATGGACCTATGATGATCTCAAAACTTTCGATCCTAATATCATACAGCATGTCATCCCGATGAAGCCCCAAACCTTACCCTTCCAACAAAAATTGAGGAAAATGCATCCTAAACTTGAACCGACCGTTCAAAAAGAATTGAATAAACTCCTAAGTGCTAAAATAATTTTTCTTGTTAGGCACACTCAATGGGTTTCCAACCTTGTCCCAGTGCGGAAGAAAAACGGGGAAATCCGACTTTGTGTCGATTTCCAAAACCTCAATAGAGCATCTGATAAAGACAACTATCATGTCTCGCCCATGGAACAGATCCTTCAATAGGTATCTGGTTCTGAGAGGCTATCCTTACTGGATGGTTTCTCTGGATACAACCAATTCATGATGTCTCCACCAGACCAGCTAAAAACTACCTTCCGTACCCCGTGGGGCACTTATGCTTATCGCAAAATGCCCTTTGGATTGATTAATGCTGGTGCTACCTTTCAGAGAGCAATGGACATTTCTTTTCGAGTCTTAATCAATCAGTCCATCATAGTTTAATTAGATGATGTGACTGTGTTTTCAAAAAACAAAGGCGATCATCTAACTCACTTACGAGTTGTCCTACTGCGATGTCGTAAATACGACATCTCCTTGAACCCCAAGAAGTCCATCTTTGCAGTAGAATAGGGTAAACTCTTAGGATTCATTGTGTCTAGTGATGGGATTATTATTGACCCCGAAAGGACTCAAGTCATCGCCAAACTTCCCCCTCCTACATCCAAAAAATCCATGCAATCTTTCTTAGGCCAAATTAACTTCATGAGAAGATTTGTCCCCAGCTTCTCCGAAATGGTCAGACCCTTGCAAAACCTGATTAAGAAAAACACCCAATATCACTGGGGATCCCCATAAAACCAAACTTTTAATGCAATAAATAAGGCCATAATAGACGCTCCGTCTCTCATGAGCCCTAACTTCTCTCAAGATTTTACACTCTATACTTTTGCCTCCGATCGTTCCTATGTTGCAGTCCTAACTCAGAAGAATGTCGATAACAACGAAGTACCCATCGCCTTTATGAGCTCTTCTTTCAAAGGTGTTGAACTTAACTACCGAGCAGTCGATCAGCAAGCCTACGTTGTTTTCAAAGCAGTAAAGCATTTCCGGTCCTATCTTTTGAAGTCAAGGACGAAACTCATTGTCCCCTACCCTGTCGTGAGGAACTTGTTAGTGTAGAGGGAGTTAGGAGAGAAGAGAGCCAACTGGGTCACCTCCTTGCAGGAGTATGACTTAGAAATCACCCCAGCTCAGATTGTGAGAGGCCAAGGGTTATGTAAGCTGGTGGTTGATTCAGAAACATGACAACCAGAAGACATTGATACGTCAAACCCAGGACAAAGCGATCAAAGCCTAATTTGTTGTGCACAAAACCTTGTTAGTCCTTGGTACGATGATATAAGATTCTGTCTTGAACATGGATCAGCCCCTCGTCACCTTGACCCTGCTAAAAAAAGAGCGCTGAGACTGAATTCCACCTCCTTTCATCTGTTTAACGGTATCCTGTTTTGTCAGATTTTCGATGGCGTACTGATGCGTTGTCTTGAAAAAGACGAAGCAGAAAAAGTATTGATCGAGTTGCATGCAGGAGAAGTTGGTGGCCACTTCGGTGGTGACACTGCTGCTCATAAGTTTCTGAGAGCCGGTTATTACTGGTCCACGCTTTTTAGAGACGTCCATTCCTTATGTCGTAAGTGTATCATCTGTCAGAAAGCATCAAGGTGGTTGCAAAAACTAGCCTTTCCCTTGCAACCCGTTTCGGTAGATTCTCCTTTCCAGCAATGGGGCCTTGATATCACAGGTCCATTTAACCCTCCATCCTTGCAATAGCACAAGTATATTGTGACAACAACAGATTACTTTACTCGATGGTCTAAAGCTGTTGCGTTAAGAACTGTCAACACCAGTCAGGTAATTGCCTTTCTAAATTCGAATATCATCACTCGTTTCGGTATCCCTGATTGTTTGGTCTTTGATAACGCTTCATACTTTTATTCTCTTGATATGACTGAGTTCGCTTGGGAAAAAGGAATTAAGTTGAAGTATTCTGCTAGTTACTACCCTCAGGGAAACGACTTAGACGAATCAACAAACAAGAACTTGATCAAAATAATCAAGAGAACTGTGGCTGAAAATCACAAGAATTGGCACAATGCATTGCTGAACGCACTATGGGCTGATAGGGTAACACCCAAATCCGCTATAGGTAACTCCCCCTTTTTTCTCGTTTATGGCAGAGAAGCTATTCTGCCACCTCACATTCTTCTTCCTTCGCTTCAGTTGTCACAAAAAGTACAAGAAGAAGATTGTCCCCCTTTAGAAAACCGAATTAATGCTTTGATGAAGCTAGAAGAAGTAAGAGCCCAAGATAAGCGTAAGTTAGATCAACATCAACAATTGATTAAGAGCTGGTTCGACTCTAATTCGGCTTCTGATAGGAATTTTGAAGTAGGCGATCTCATCTTGAAGTGGGACAAACCACACGAAGGAAAGGGTGAGCACACAAAATTTCAAAACTTATGGCTTGGACCATTTTTAATTGCTGAAAAGTTGGGTCCTAGTTCTTTTTGTTTACAGAATATTGAAGGGCAGCTTGACACCTACCCGGTGAATAGCCAAGCCTTGAAAAGATACTTTGCATGATAACTACCCTTGTATATTATGTACATATTTTGCTTTTATTTTGCTTTTTCGTTTGCTTTCTGTTTTGATTTTGATTTGAATTTATCAGTTTTTTATGTTTTTTGAAAAATACACATACCTGTACACTGAGCTATTCAGACAAAGACGATAAGAGATTTTCTTCGCTGAAATAACTTCTGAAAAATTTGTACAAACATCAATGATAGATTGGTAAAATTGATAATCTGTGTTGGAAAATTTTGTTGTTTGAAAGAAGTTTACTAATTTCAATCTCTGAGCAAAGTTTGTCATGATCATCTATTATCTTTTTACGCTGTCCCTTTTCCGTAAAGGAATGACTCAAAAGATGTCTCCCTGTCAAAGGAAGTTGTTTTTATAAATAAAACATCTCTGGAGATAAATAAAGGACAGTTCTAAAAAAAATTTGATGAGGTCTGAAAAAATATGTTAAAATATCAAGATTTTCAGTGTCACCCCGCTCAGCTATATACCTATTAAAAACAAAATAAAATATGAATAAGAGCTATGGGAAGTGTTTGTAAACCCGTCGGGATGCTGAACAGGTCTGCTGGCAGCAGGTAAATGCATGCATGGCGCCAAGACAACTTCTCCAGGGTACTGAACAGGCCCACTGGCAACGAAGCAATGTCGGGTATATGAAAATTTGTAAAAAAGAAAGAAACCTCTTTAATGTCCTTTATTCTGATCCAGAACTTCTTAACAACATACGGATGTCAGAGTGGGTTAAATGGCAACCCTGTCGAGGCTATGGATGTCTACTGGCAGCAGTGGCCATGCCAACAGTATCGGATATTTTATCTTTAATATCATCACTTGCTGATCTTAAGACTGTTATTGGTTTTCATCTTTTGAAACACTGCTGGAAAAAATGATTAATGACGATGTTAGTACGATTTTCTGGTTGTTATTTTTGAGTTGAAATTTTCTTTGTTGTCCTAAATCTGAATTTGTTTCTTTTGATAGAGATAACTACTTCTACCAGTGTGTCGCCATTGTTGGCAGCCAACTCACTTTTTCCTATCGTCTATAAGCTGCCTACACCTATGTCTTGCAAACATAGAATTTTTCATCGCAATTTTTCGAATAGATGACGTTTTCGTTCTTGCGACATTTACACATTTGTCTTCGTTAAGTTTTCACGACTATAAGCGTGAAAACTTCTCCGTTTGAAGTCACATTTTGATCACTATCTGAACTGTCATGATCTTTTTATTGATATGCCTACTGCGCTTATCTTTTGTTTATCGTTATATGGCTGGAAGGACTTTCAAACTATGCTCATTGGACATTCTTATATTGATTGCATAACTTGATGTTGTTGAGTTTGTAAGGCATTGAGCATTTGGATTTACACTTTTTATGACATGCCTTATCATTGATTCTATGAAAATGCATAGGGGTTTGATTAAGTTTTTATATATATGATATAATCCTTATGTTAATCTTTTATATCTTTTGGCTTGTCAACTTTATGGATATCGTTTGGCACCATTGTTTAAACTTTTGACTATATACATTGGTGCATAATTGATTTTTTATTTTGTTTTGTATATCGAATGTTTGAACACCGTGGCATAACATTTTCGTGTATACACATTGGATTTCATTGATTGTACACACGACTTAATGGTTGAACTATGATCGTGGAGTAAAACAGCTATGAAACTTGGCAGTTGTACTTGGATAATCAATACTTTGAATGGTAGACTCCACCACCCTCGCATGCGCGCATTTATGCTTACCCCCTTTTGCTCGTTCATTGCTATTAGACCGAATAGCTCTGCTCCTGTATGTGTTAGTGAATTTGAACCAAACCCTTACCATGCATTCGGCACCATGGCCCCAGTCGTGAGAGTTGAACCCAATGGAAACCAGGCCCTATTGATGTTTGACAATGCATGCCAAGATTTGGCAGACAGTGGATGGCTTACCTTCGTGAAACGTTTTGAGGGTTTTAACCTGTGTGTAGCCCGACAGTTTGCTACAACCTTCGATGGTTGTCGAGCCAAAGTAGGCGATGTATAGTTGGAGATTGATGAACAGTTCATCATCTCGGCTACAGGGTTATCTACTTCTGGACAGTGGTGGTTTAAGAATTGCAAGGTCGAGGAAGTGTCGTTGACATTGTTGTTTCAATCGCGCAAAATCACCTCCTGTGACAGAGGTATGCCCGTGACTATGCTTAAACAACGATGGCACAATTTGTTAATGATAATCAAGCAATTTGTCACCTGCGAAGGCAGATACGGGCTTGTATTCCTTTATCACCTGCGTCTATTGATGATTTTCATAGGTTATCCCCTAAACATGCCATTCTATTTTTATCGGAGCTTGTATAAGATGTCTAAAAAGTTTAAGAGACACGAGGCTGACAACAGCTTATTTCATCATGGGCTTATCAAGCTCATTGCTATTTATCATTTGAGTTCGCTTGGTGACAATTGGAAGTCCTTCATCGCCCGTAATGGCTTTGAGGACATTGATCCTGTATAGATTGATAAATCTGTGGTAGTTGAGACTAAAGCCGAACTGCCGGTACCCTTGCATGTCCTACTGCCTAAACCCTCGGCCGACCCTCCTATCGACCTACCCAACACTTTAACTAAGAATGTAGAGGCCATCAAAAAGTCCGTGGGCAAGAAACCTAAGGTAAAACCTATTGCTAATGATAAGGGTAAAAGGAATTCACGTTTGATTTCATGGATGGCACGAAACAAGGCAAAACCCCCTGCTCAGCCAAACCCTATCGCCCTAAGTGGGGATTATGATTCGTAAGTCGAGCGTTTTCTGGCCAGCGAATACCCCTATTCGCAAGGTTTGTGTGTCGAACACTCGTATGACTTTGTATCCAACCTACCCCCTTGCCTAAAGGACGACCCTAATTACCCAGGCATTAAGTTGCCTTGTGAAACCCTCGATCATTTTCCCAAACCCTTGCCTGCTCTATCTAAACCTACATAGTCACCCTGTGATCAGTGCAATTCATGGTTAGAGAGATATTATATTGATGTCCCTATACTTCAGTCAAAGATTCAATCTTTGGAAGACCAGATTGTCGTGCTAACTAGACAAAAAGCCAAGCTTCAAGCAGTGGATAAAAAACAAAAGACGATCGGCTCTATCTTGTTGAAGAACGTGGAATCAGCCACGTCTGTTGTGAATTCCAAGATGGCATAATCAAGTGGTCTCGTCGCTACACAGGTATGGAATATTTGATATCATTTGTTTTTGTAAATAAGTTGGTAATAATGATTCGAATTCAGTTTTTAAATGGTTCTATCTTGAATCACTCTGTTATAACCGTGTACATTCTATATATAGTTTTGTTTTAAAATGTCGATCCGATATACAATCCGATCATTCCTAGTATAGAGATCGATAGATTCTGATTGGATTTGAGTGATATGCGTTTAGATTTGATTGACTGGTTTGCCTTATTTAGTCGACAAAATTAATAGTGTGTTTTCGAATGGATTGGTGTGTATCCGATTTCAAAAATAATTTTTCATACTCAGTTTAGAACACAATCGTATTCGGATTTGATTTTGTTATGATCTATATGCTACGATTGGCAAACAATTTGATTGAATTAATTGTTACGATATGTTCTTTCTTACGATGTTCAAAACTGAGATATTGCTCTGTTCGATTTTAATGTGGGAAATGAACTACTCTGTTTTTAGAAAACAATACGTACAGTTGTGATCGAATCATGGAATTGATTCGATTCGTGACAACTATGATAAACCTCATGCCAATTGATTCATTAATGAGAACGATTTCGTTTTGATCAAAGTTGATTAACCCTGTTTTCCCAAATTGGCCACAACGAATTAAGAATTCTACCAAGCCTGTTATGATTTTGTATTAAATTGATTTGTGCACCGAATTTTAATTAATCTATTCCTGGCATAGACCGTTTTCTGTGTCAACTCAGTCATAACGATTGGAATGATCATGTCGAATTATAATCATTTCAAATTGATATCAAAAGATTACAAAAGATGTTAGATTTGGGTGGTTGTGAAATAATTTGATTGACTATGTTATTTTTGTTACCAAATTTGGCTACGATTCATTGAATGTAATCGATCTTGATTACCTCAGTTTGCAAAAACGTAATTGGGTATCTCTTATGCACTATGATACACCTTGTTTGCTATGTCGTTACAACGAATTGCAAGTGATTCGGTTCGATTTCATTATATCTCATGTTGGTATAACAACATAATAAATGCATTAGATTTATTTTTATTGGTTGCATTGGATATAACTCTTTTAGACCCGATTCTGTGGTAATTAAACGAACAGAGTTGAATGATTTTATGATTCTGTTTTGATTTCGAATGCTCCAATTGAATAAATCATTTTCAAATGGTTGTTAAATGATAATTGAATTAAATCTCATTCAAAGATTTGATCTGATTTCAATTCTGATTCTGTATATTATTTTAGACTAACTACAGAATCAGATGATTCTGTAGCTAAGTCTGTGGAATTAGATTTTTTTAATAATAAAATACCTCTCTAACTTATTATTTTTGGTCCATTTCAGGTGAATTTGAAATTGCATTGGATTTGATGAGCAGTTAGAGGATATTTGAGATATTTTTCTTGGATTTTAATTTCCTAGTTTAGTTGAACATTGGGAGATCTTCCCAGATTTTTGTAAAACAGTTTTAACTGCCACATGGAGGTTTTACCCTATGGAAAGACTTATAAATACTTATTATTTTTGTAATAATGGGCATCCTCATTCGTGGGAGAACAAGGATATGGAATTCTAATACAAACAGAGACAAAAATTGATGTTCTGTTATAGCTTTAT
Source organism: Picea engelmannii (assembly GCA_009831015.1). NCBI lineage: Eukaryota > Viridiplantae > Streptophyta > Pinopsida > Pinales > Pinaceae > Picea > Picea engelmannii. Next base: position 882,479 of record ML777606.1, on the reverse strand, counting down.
CTTTTCATAATATCAACATTTTGTTTCATGTTTATGTGTATCAATTTGCATTTGGTTAATGACTACTTTAGCTATCTTAGTCTTCTGCAAATGATATGATTTAATCAATATAATCCATATCTGATTTCTTCCAGTATTTAAAGACATAGAAATTACTTGAATCAGTTTGTGAATGATAGATTTCTCTTCTTCATTAATTGGATTATTAAGTATAAGTTTTTGCATAACAGGTTTCCCTTATTGCAGAGATTTATAAATCATATAATTTTTATGATTTTTTATGTCTTGTTTGTCCTGTAAATAAACTCAAAGAACATTGCAGCTTATCGTTTACGAGAAGCTTCTGGATCATCCAATGCGAGTTTCCTTCCTCCGATCAGCTTCGAAGTCATCAGACACAGGACAAAACTGGAGCGTTTCCAAGTCAGTTTGTCATTTGTTTGTTTAGTGTATTTATTAGTAGTTTAGTTTAGATATAAGTTAAGTTAGATATATGTGTTTAGTATATTAGATTGTTTAATTTTAGTAAGTTTTATTTCTTATTTATAAAATTAAAAAAAATCAACAAAAACATATCTTGCTGTCTTAGGGCAGAATATAATGAGTTTTTCAGGTTTTAATTAAATCAGTAAATTGTTTATAGTGTACATTTTGTCAATAAGTGATATTGCAGTTAGTAATTAGATAGTTGATTAGAGTTAGTATAATATTAATTAGTAGATTGTATATAGAATAGTTAGAGTAGTTTAGTTTAGTTTTAGTTTAGTTTGTTTAGTAGTTAGTTTTATTTAGATTAGTTTATTAGTTAGTTTTGTTTGTTTTATTTATTGTTAGTTAGTTTATTTTGTTTTATTTAGTTTTAGTTAGATTAGTTAGTTTAGATTAGTTTTCTTTTTGTTTTCTTAGGACCTTAGATTGGCTAACGGAGCCGCTAAACCCGTCAGGGTGGTTCATTCCAAACGGCTTGGGTTATTAGACAACCCCGGACCGGTTCCACTCTCTCAGTTGACGGACGATCAATTTCGCCCGTCAACAGCTCCCCACGTATAGTTGTATGATGTTCTCTTTATTGTCCCTGATTACTTCTCCCAGACCTATTCTTCCTAGGTTTCCTTTCGCTGCCCCATCAAAATTTAACTTGAGAGATCCTGGAGGTGGAGGTTTTTAGTTGCACTCACCTACCTGGAGTTGCGGTTGTTGTCTATTTGAATTGGGGTTGCGCCCACCGATTAGTTGGAAAACCTCTAGGACTCTGGAATCTTGAATTAGGGATGATTTTAGGGGTTAAATTTCGCTCATGGGCTAATTTTCCATGGTTTTTCTAAAAACGAGATTCGCTATTTTAAAAATGATTCGCACAAATTCTATAGGATAAAATTATTTTACCTTAAAAATCGCCAAAATTTTATAAAAACTATATAAAATACTTATAAATTTGAATATTTTTTAAAAAATATCGCCAAACATTTATAGTCTACCTATGAAGGATTAGCAATATTCACCAAGGTTTCTACATTTTAAAATAAATTTCCATCCTTAAAATCATCCATGATCTTGATCAGTGGGTTGCACTATACCCTCCTGGAAGTTGCGACTCATCACCATCTCGCGTATCATGGAGGTTATTGTTTCCTTGATCTTCCCTTCTAGCCAGCTTTGGTTTCTGAAAATGTGCCTATTCCTTTCCTTCCATGTCAACCATATGATCATTCCTAGGGTGAGGATCCAATAGAGGTTCAACTCTTCTTGGTCACTGTAGTTTTCTCTCTGGAGCTTCATTGTTGTGGCTATGTTACCACAGATCCTGTATGACTTATGGAAGATACTTGCTGCCCATTCCCACAGTTCTGTAGTGTAGGCGCATTTGTCAAGGAGGTGATTGGTTGTTTCTTCCTGAGTTTGACATAGTTGACATCTTGATGGACCAATGAAACCTCTTTTCCTTAGGTTATCCCAAGTTAGGATGCGGTTGTGTAATATTAGCCACTGGAAGATCTTAATATTTGGCCATTGGAGGCTGTTCTAGAGCTTATCCCAGTGTTGCACCAGGTCATCTTGGTCTGGGTCCACCATATAGTTATGGATTTATTTTAGGTTGAATTCCCCTCCATCCTTTTTTCCCCACCTCAACTGGTCTTCTCCTTTCGTTACTGTTATTTTCTGTCTACCCAGTTCCTCCTCCATCGCTTTTATTTTTGTTGTTGGCATCTCATTGTTCTAAGGAATAATTTTGTCCCAGGTTCTCCATTTATTGCGGTTTGTTCCTTGATGCTAGTCTCGATAGATGTTGATTTTTCCTTGCGTGATGAGGTCCTGTTGGAGTATCCCTCTGTCCAGGTTTTCCATCCTTGGTTCCTATTACCAAGCGTCCTCCCATAATCTGGTTGTTCTGCCATTCCTAATTTCCAAGAATCTATGTGTCTGAATCCATTCTTTGTTGTGCCATGCTAGGTTCTAGATGGTTGAGCCTTCCCTAGTTCCTCCAAAGTGGATTTTTTCTTGGTCATGGGTGTCCGATGTGTACTTTTCCTTCCATAGGTTTACCCGAGGTGTTGTAGTTTCTTTGACCCAAATCCACCATAGTTTCTCCCCATATGCATTGTTGGTCAATTGTGAATCTTGTATCCCCAAGCCTCCTTTGCTTTTTGGCCTGCAGACTTTCTCCCAGGCCACCAGGGCCCATTTTTTCTTTGTTTTCGCACCTCGCCATAGGAATTCCCTCTGGATGGATCTAATTTTCTGTAGGATCCCCTATGGAGTGGGGAAGACTGACATCATATAGGTTGGGATAGCTTGTAAGACAGTCTTAGTTAGGATCAGTCTGCCAGCTAGATTAAGGGACCTATACATCCAGTTTTTTACTTGCTCCTGTAACCTATTTATTACTCCTTCCCAAGTTGACAAATTATACACTTTGTGTGTCAAAGGAACCCCCAACTACTTGGTTGGGAGTGTTTTCTGTTCAAAGCCTAGAATGTTGGTCAAATTCCTTTGGATAGTTGGGTTGGTATTAAAGAAAAATATCATCGAATTGGAGTGGTTAATATCAACGCCCAAGGCTTCTCCAAAATCTTCTAGGATGTGTTTGTAGGATTTGGCTTCTTTGACTGTGGGTATGTCGTGGAGGAGTGTATCATATACAAACTTTTGGTGGGTTGAAGTAGGGAAATTTTTGAAGGGTTTGAGCCCTGTTATTTCTCCAGTTGTTGTTTCACTCTTTATGCTCCTGCTAAGGCCTTCCATCATCAGAATGAACAGGAAGGGGGACAACGGGTCACCTTGTCTGATCCCTCTCATGGGCCAGAAAGGTTTGGTCGGGGCTCCATTGATTAGTAGCAAGTAGCTTGTTGTGGATACTAGGCTGACAATCTAACTGATCCAGTGCTGAGTGAAACCAAAGGCTTCCAAAGTCTTGATCATGTAATGCCAACTAATTTTATCATAGGATTTTGCTAGGTCTAGTTGTATTAACATTCCTCCCCTCTTTTGAAGTTTTAAGGTGTGAATGATCTCATGGGCCTAGATGATATTGTCCATTCTTTGTCTAACTTCGATGAAGCCTGGATGTTATTGTGAGATCAGTGAAGGTAGGAGGGGTTTCAATCTATTTTCTATGACTTTGGAGATAATCTTGTAGATCATGTTACAAAGTGCTATGGGTATGTACCAGTCCGGGGTTTTGGCTTCATTTTCTTTAGGGATTAGGGTGATCATGGTTGCGTTTAGTGCTTTAAGGATGGAGGCAGATCTTCCAAAGTCCTCTACTACCTTATAGATGTCATATTTGACTATTTCCCAACAGGATTTGAAGAACTCCATAATGAAACCATCTGGACCTGGTGCTTTCCCACTGAGCATTTCTTGGAGAGATTGATCAACTTCTTGCGTGAAAATAGGTTTGTTCAGGAAGATGTTTTGTTCCTCGGTAACCAGGCATGGAATATGTTGGGTTATCTTCTGGATGGCCTCTGGTCTATCTTGATGAGGTTCTTAGGCTATCCCATGGAAGTGGCTGACCAGAGCACTTTCGATCTCCTAATGTGACTCACGCTCGATTCCATCCTGGTCCTTGATCTTCAGTATTTTGTTATGGGCTCTTCTGGCCATCGTTGTTCTATGGAATAACTTGGTGTTCCTCTCTCCTTCCTTTATCCAATGGATTCATGACTTTTGATGCCATAGTGTTTCCTCCTACTGGCATCGTGGCTCCCATTCTTGTGTCATTTGAAACTCTTCCTTCTTTTGATCCTCCGTATAGCCTTCACATAAGAAATTTTCTTAGAGTTTTTTAATTTTTTCTTCGATGTCGTTTTTCTCTGTGTTTATATTCCCAAAGATATCCTTGTTCAATTCCTTGAGTTTTTTTCTGATGTATTTAAGTTTCTTGTGTAGTTTGAACATCCTATTCCCTTGCTTCAGTTTCTCCTCCCACCACCATTGTTTGATGTTTTCCTTGAAATTTGGGTGATTGATCCAAAAATTCTCAAATTTGAAGGGTCTGTTCTTAGGTGTTGTTTGGAGCCTGCTTCCAATTGTATTGGCTAGTGATCAGAGCCACCCCAGGGGAGGATGTTGTAGTCTAAGGTTAGCCCCTGCACAATGATTGACTCTGATATAAGGAATCGATCAAGTCTTGTAGCTACCTGGAACTGGTTCATCTATTTATTGGTCCAGGTGAACTGGCCATTGTTGGTTTGGAGGTCTACCATCTCTGCTCTATCTATAAAATTTGAAAACACCTCTGCATCCCAATCCAATCTTCTCGTACCACCCTTATTTTCTGCAAGGGAGGTGATAATGTTGAAGTCCCCTGCCAGTATCCAGTGGAGGTTGGTGGCTCGGCCTTTTATATCTTCTAGGTCTCGAATCATTATTTTTTTTTTCCTCTGGACCATGGGGCCCATACACATTTGTGCATAGAATCCCCTCAGTATTTTCTATGATTTGCATGCATACCGTTAGGGTGTACCTCGTTGCCTCAGATGCTAATTTAATAACATGTATGCATGCATTCACAAAACACATTCATCAAATTCATTTCAGTATAAAGTTCTATCATGCATAAATGCAACTCTACCACTTACTACGCATGAGTGAAACTCTCAATGCATATATATTCAATGAACCTTTGCATTGATTTTTAGAATTCTCTATATCTAAGTCATATATCTCACCATTGGTAAATTGGAAATTTTAGTCAATGCCTTGGCACTTTTTCCATACACATCCTATTTCTTTATCAACTATTTGGATTCCTTCCCTTTTCGACCTGAACACTACGCTAATAATATATTTATGTGGTGTTCATTAGTGCTAGAAAAACAGTTGCAATCCAAATATTATTTAGAAGTAGGAAGTGCATTGGGTATTCGTGTGGTACATAGCCTTTCCATAACCAACCATGTCATGCTCTCATACATGACTATATTTTCATACATCCATTCCTATAGGAGTGTCATACCCTTTATTGCTTTGGTTATTACCTCATAACCAAATTAACATGACATGCTATTATGTCATTATATGCATTCAAAATCTAAGAATCTTTGATAATTATTACAACCCTCCAGCCTTTACCACACCTAGTGGTATCTAATTCCCATTAATGTATTCAAATAATACAATAATGTGATTTTATAAAATAACTCTAGTTGAGGTTATTCTTACCTAAATTCCCTTAAACACTTATGAAACATAATTTTATAAAATACTTACCTACATAGCTTCCATTAAATAAATTTTATGTTACCTAATTAGTCGATGACAATAGAATCTCTCATGCCTCTTTTATGAGTCTTATAATAAACACTTCAACTTTCTGTTGCTTCCTTCCATATGCAACAACATCAATAGCATCACTTGAAAACATGAAATAATTCTCTCTTTCCCGATACAACAATCACCATTAGCAGCTTCCATATTAATATATATTCAACAATATACTAATCCTAGTCTTATAATTTTATACATGTATATTAACAAATTGGAATTCATCAATTCATATTTGTATGCACTAATAATGCATCATTAGCATGCTCCTAAATGCATTTTGCATGTCAATTTCATGTACTATGTATGGTTGTCCAGCAAGCCATAGCATAATTGTTGCTACAATTATTGCAACAACCTCTTTCTCCTTGTATCTCTTTTCTTTGTTGTTACCAGAATTCTTCAATTCTTCCTGGATTCTTGAATCTTCTTCTGTTCTTACAAAAGAAAACATTGTGCCTGATTTTTCTCTATCTTGAGTACTTTTCCATCCCAACCTTTATTATCTACTTTTCACACTTGTAACCATATATTATGTTGATATTAATTTTTAGTCTTCTACTATTACTTCGATCCCTCTGATCCAACTCTTACATGACCAAATTACATTTCCAGTCACACTCTCTAATTAACCTTGGATATTTAATGACACTTTATTTATCGAAACACAATGATTCATCCTTTCCTTGACTGAACATATCAGCACTTGGATTTTCTTAATGAACCATTACTTTCTCCTATCCTGACCCATCTAATTTCAACCTGACTTGCATAAATTTCATTTTCAGCATATTTCTATTCTACACAATTCTTGTTTTCCAGTTGCATAGAGTTAACTAGAATGAGTTAGTATTCTCTTACTTTCCATCATAGATTTGAGTGATACCTTCCACCCATGGAATGTCACTTATAGCTCTATTCCACTTGATATATATTCTCCTTAGATTTTATTTCTTTTGCATCCTATACCAAAAATATAATCATTTTCTTCTTCATGGTTCCTTATTATTTTCCCTTTATAAACCTTGTCTCCATTATCTGAAGATGTTCAAGGACATGAATCCATCCTACAATATTTCTTCCCTATATGGGAAAACCCTTCCTTAGAACCTGATTGCATTCCTCTAGATCCAATATATATATAATGCATTATTTATGCACATGTTGGCACTTCTTTAGTATGTTCACACCTTTATTGCTTCACCCCTGAAATTTTTTCATAAAACCATGATTCCACTGATCTACTATTATAACAATCATGGAAGTTCTATATATATAATTGTAGGACCAATCTTTGGAGATCTTTTCATTCTCTCCTTGTATACACTTTGTCTTTCTTATCATAATACTAGCATCCCAATATATCAATTTTCCTAGAGTAGGTCTTCCCACCATGCACCTCTTTATCTTAACCTTGGAATTTGTTAGACTGAATAATCTTTCACCACTTCCTCTATTTAAATGATATTCTTTACACCTTGATTCCACTAAGAATTTTGATTTTCATGAGTGGATTTCCAAGACTTCATAGCTGCACCTCCACAAATTGGTCCCGCCACATGGATGCCTTTCCTTTCAGATGATAGATGGAAATTATTCCTTTTGCATGTGAAGAGTAATTATACAATTGAAAATACTTTATCATGCCTATCAGCCATATATTTTCATCTTAATCCTTCTTGTTCTCACCATCAAATGTAGGAGAATTGATTTTGTTCATTTATCCTTGTATCTCATCCACCCTAGACCTCCTCTTATGCTTCCTGATAGGGAATGGACTTGAGATATTGTGTGCTCTCCTAGTTGAATTCCCAAGGGAGTGATGGTGATGTATTCCAACACTTATTTTTCTTCTCCTCTCATCAGGAGACCCGTGACTTCCTAATTTTCTTGAGACATTCTCCTTATCCATCTTCTTTTATATTTTGTTCAAGCTCTGCATTGAATTTATGTTGAAGTCTTCCTATTGCTACTTGGATTTCATAAGCCTCCCACTATCATATTTATATCTTTGGACATCCTTCTGCAAACTTTTAATGGTATCCACCAAGTTCATGTTTTCTTTCTTTCCTTCTCCATGACCATTTGAGTTTGTACCTTCATTACCCATATTTACATACATCCCTTTGATCTCATCATCCTGGATGTAATCCCTATGTGTATCTTCCATGCCTTTGAACTCTGTGTTGATAATGTTCTGATCTAAAATTTGTTAACTCTGCAAAATGTGCAACCAACGAACCTGTTAGGCTAAATGATTTATCAATTGTATGAAATTATGAACAATTTTGATTCAGTATTGCATCATAATTGTTTCTTTTGATTTACTGAGAAAATGATTGTCGAGATTGATTTTCTTGGTGAACATTTTTATTCTATTGTTCAAGACCTTTCCAATGCCTAGTTCCATGCTCAATTCTGAGTTTTGAGCAGAACATTATGGTTATTTGAAAATTCGTCCTTTCTGTGAGGGAAAACCTTGACTAGGTGATCTTCTTCAGGAGATGAATTAGATCTTGGACCTATGTTGGATCCTCTCTTAAGGTTCACATACCCTTTTTATTTTCCCTCAAATGTAGGTTCGTACAAATCAAAAACCTACAAGCTCCTTCTCTAAGCCCCTTTCTATCTTAAAAATCAAATTTTCGGGCACTAGCCCCCTTTAAATTTCCCCAAAACTCATGTGGCCATGAGATAGAAATAGGAATTTACCTAAATGGCGCTTATACAGAGCTTCAAGGCTCCAACACTTCAAAAATTTGGGCTTCAGAAGATCTTATAAAACTACACAACACTTTCCCCGAACGATGCTTCTCTAGAGCTTTGGGACTTTGGCGCTACAAAGCTTCAAGATTCAGAGGATTTCTCAACACAACACAACATTTCCCATGAATTCCGAAGTGGGTAAATCCCTAAATGGTGCTTCTTTAGAGTTTCGGCACTTCGACACTTCGGAGCTTCGGGCTTCAAAACTTTTGACCACACAACATGTTAAGTTCCCCGAACGCCGAACTGGTGAATTTCCAAACTGGCTCTTCAATGCTTCGTTACTTTGACACTTCTAATATTAAGGATTTAGGAGTTCTAACCACATAACAACACAAATCACCCGAGCGACGAACTAGTGAACTACTCTGATGCTCTCTGGATTTGGAGCTTCAGGCTTCAGAGATTTTTCAACACCACACCCTAAATCACCCGAACATTGAATTATCAAATTTCCATAGGGCTCATGGATCAACAGTCCACACTCCCCATCAAGATCTAAAGTTAATAGGAGATATGGGACTCCGGGTTTCGGGAGTCTTGGGAATCCAACGCATGCTGCCTCCCAAATTTTCAAATGTCAAATTCGAGATTGATAGCTCTCGCTCCTCCTACAACTAACAACTAAGATATCCTCTAGAAATATGGGATTCAAAAGTTCTTGTTGCTAATCACCACTAAACCCCCTGTTGAAACAGACATTGTTTTTTGACCTTCACGATAAAAAAAAATTGTATCTTTGAGCCTTTGCATTATATAAATTTTCTAAAGCAAAAAATTTCATATCCAACGAAGTCACGATGCCTTTATGGTTCATTTTTGAACAAAGAATATTTAAGAATCCAAACAAATATAAGTTTTCCAATGCTATTCGAAATAATATTTTAAAATGGACATTGATTTAAAACTTAAGATATATCAATTACGTCGGGATATCGGGATTCGGAGTTTTGAATGAACAAATGTTCAACAAAAATTAAATAGCAAAAAACCGATTCCCGATTTTCCGATACATTAATCCTTATTTACAAACATCATTTACTTAAATCTGTTTTAAAAGGGGTTTAAACTCTAAGATAATCTCATCGCAAAATCGGGATTCGTGATTTTGTGAGAACAAAGAAACTCGTCATCATATTCTCCGATTTCCCGATTTAGCGATATAGTTAATCCTTAAGTGAAGTTTAGAATTAATCTAATTATTGTTAATCATGATTAAGAATACATAATCATATCGAGATATCAGAGTTCGTGGTTTCACGAGCATAAGTTTCATGACATTAGATTTCCCCATTTCCCGATCCCTGATTTCCCAAATTCCAGTTTCTTGATTAATGAAATCCCGAAAAGGTAATCTAGATTAATTAAGATAATAAAAAGGTTTTCATTTAAATGATATGTCGCAATTTCGGCAATCGGGGTTCTTCGATGACTTATTTCCTTGACATCGAAAGTTATGAAACCCCGATAAGAGTGTTTTCAAATTTAAAACAAGATTAACGCTAATTAATCACTCTTAGAAACAACGTTTAAAGTTAAACTTTGATAAATGACCTTTAATGCGACAATTATTCAATTTGGTAAGTTTCTATCATATTTGAAAATATTAAAAAAAACCAGGTACAAACATTAAATGCATATATTCGGGATATCTTTTGCATTTATTTCATAACAGAGGTACAAATCTTGATGATTTTATGATATATTCGAAATAAATTTTGAAAGGTTCACATTACTATTTCGAAGCTAAACTCAACTCTGTACAGGTATTCGAGTGAACATAGAGCTAGTGAATACAGAGCTATGGCACCCAAAAAGGCTTCAAAGAAAACTGAAGAGCAACCAGAAGGCGATATTATCTCAGACACTACTACAGCTGGAGTAGTACACTCTGTTAAATCATGGGCTGCAATTGTAGAAAAAATGGAGGATGAACTTAAATATGCGGATAATGGTGCGGACAATCATCTCTGAGATATCGCCGAGACTGGACTTCATAAAGTTGTTGCATGCCCGAGACTGGTTTCCTATACTGATATGGTTTCCTGGGCACTGGATAAAGTGGATGTTCCTACTATAAGTATTTTGAACGAGCAAGGAGCTGTTATCATCTCATTCAGGCCCAAACATATCCAATTAATGTATAAGCTCTCGCCCAATTATAGGCACACTTTTAATTCTAAGTTCGTAGCTGCATTTCAACAAAAAGAGTGCATTGAAGGTGGCCAAACATACCCTGACATGATAAGAGGATGGGCCAGAGATGAAAACAAATTTAGGGCCGATTTACATGGAATTTATGCCACAGCTTCATTAAATGAATATATGGTGTATTTAGCAATGATGTTATGTAGACTATATGGGAAAAACAATCCTTATCATTTTAGTGCAGAATGGACACCCTTCTTAGAAGAAGTTTCAGAGGGCGCAGTTTCAATTGGCATAAGATTTTATCAGACAACATCTCTTCAGAGGCTATAAATTACAAAACAGCTAGGTCAAAGGGATAGACAGTGTCTTTCTATATGTCAGCTTATATAATGGATGCCATTTTCTTTATGACTCCTTTCCCATTAATGAATTGGAGTTGGAATGCTTCTTGCACAGAGCCTGTTCATAAGTACCATTCAGCCCTTTGGGAAGAAAATGCCAAAAATACTTTTTATGAGGTGTGTCATTATGTAATTATTCCGCTGCACAAAATATTCTTTGGTTGCGAACCTCCTCATATTTCACACACCATAATAGAAAATCTCAAGTCAGTTGTTGACTGGTTCATTGAAGAAAATTTCACCTACATTAGGGTTTATGGTTATTCTATTCCACCCCATGCACTTCCAAAAGTATTACCAGACAGATTAATATGCAGAGAAGTATCTTATCAGCTGATAAATGGTGGTATTGGGCTAGAACTAAAATCTCAACAGAAAAAGGCATGGCCATCTTTTCATGTGTACCTAGGAAAATTTGTTTTACTAAACATAGGCCATACTAAAGCAGAAGCCGAATCAATGAGTGAAATGAAATTAGTGGATATAGAACACAGGAAACATGACCCATATCAAATAATCAATCGGCATATCACACAGTGTGGGTTGAAAGCATATGAACATGAAGTTTCATTTTATGATGATATTTTTAGAAATGCTAAGTCGTATGAGGAAGTTCAGAGTAGAGTGAAAACCTTGTCACCTGATGCACAGGTGGGGTTTGCATGTTTTCAAAGAAATAGACGACAGTGTCTACCAAAGATTTTGCAATACAAATTGAAATATTCTGAAACTCCTCCTCAGAATACAGAAAGTTCGCAGATTAAAGAAACACAGACAGAAAAAGGAAAAGGAGCAGAAACAAATCCAATAAACCTTGATGATATTCCAGAAACTGTTGGGGGAACAGCTTCACAGGAACTTGGGAGTCTCATTACATCATTAACCCCACTGCAGGCTACTTTCGGAACCCCTCATGAAGGATTTCTATACGTAAGTGACTTAGAACCAATCAGTAGAGATGAAATACCTTCATCGGATTATTTTTTCAGTAAAAAAAGAAGAGTTGTGCTGAAACAGGAATTACATCCTATAGGAGAAAGAACAGTCAAAAAACATAAAATTATTATTGATAGAAAGAAGATGAATGAAGGTGAATTTGCTACAGAGTTAGAAGGAACTATGGGGGCTATAGTATCAGCCAATATGTACTCTATAGGAAATTTAATCACTATGATAGAGCAAAAGGATCGGGAAATTACACAGCTGGAGGACAGGTTAAAGGAAAATGAAAAAATTATCGGCTGGGGAATACAAAAAGGTCTTGAGCAAGCTAGACTCAAAGACATCCAGGAAATCCAAAAGTTAAATGAAAATTTGGATGAAGCAAAAAACATGATACAGGTTACTCAGGAACAAATGCAGAAACTGGGTAATGAAAATAAATCTCTGCAAGATAAAATCATTTCAATTACTAATCAAGTGATTGAAATAGATCATTTCAAGACTAAAGCATCAGAAATATATACAAATGTTGAGGAAGAACAACAGAAGGTATTTTGTAATCTGGAAATCATCCAGAATTATTTTCAGGAATCTAAGAGATCTATGGACAAGGCATTGCAAAAAGAAAGAGAAGCAAAAGAAGCAAGAAATTCTTTCCAAAATATAATAACTTCTTTACAAAAAGAAGAAACTGGAATATCACAGAAGTTATCTATTTTAGAGTAGTTGAAGGGAGATGTAATGATAAAGGTCCGGGAAACTAAATTGGAAGGATATAAAAGAATAACAAAAGGAGTCATTGAAAATTGTCAAAAGGTCTTCGATTTTATTGAAAAAGATTCAGTACAGAGCGGGACAGATGGTTTTTCTGAGTCATTAGGAGAAATCAACATCAACAGGCATCAGCTGAAAATAAAAGAGGAACTTGAAGAAAAGAAAGCGGAAATCTCAAATATCAAAGCAGTCAACATTTCAGAAATCGAGAAGTGGATGATGACTTCAAGTACGAAACTAGAGAAAGTTAAATTCACTGAGAAAACAATGGGAAACCAGTTGCCAGATCTGCAAATAAGTTTATTCTCGTTTGAATAAAACGAAGTACCAGAAGCTCCCAAAGCCTTGGTGAATTTTTTAGAAAAACATGTTCAAGAAGTTGAAACAGATAAAGAAAGTTCTTCAACTCTAAGTTAAAACTTTGTAAATATTTCTATTTTTAGAACTTTGAAATAAATTGTAAACGATTGACATTAGTTTATGCAACCGAAAGATTAGGAAGTTGGTTAGATACCAAAGGAAAGTTTTGACAGAAATGTATAAATATAATTTCAAGAGGCTGAAAGAGGGCTTCAGAAATTTTGGAAAAAGCCAATTTTGTACTATCAGCTTTGAAGTTTAAGGGAATATAAATTGCAACAAGATTCTGAATCCTGCAATTTCATGACTATGTTTCTTCTCCTGTCTATCATTATTTGTTAAATCTTCTTCTTAATGTGTGTTTCTAGCAAGTAAATCCATTTGAAATTATATGCAATTGTTGTTTATTGTTTCAGATTGGTTTGGATGTTGAATGTGTTACAATTTTTCCTCTGAAATTACTTTAGTGATTTTATGACCTGTAACCTTCTGTTCCTTAATATTTTTCTTTGTTAGAAATCCTATGTCTCTTTCATTACTGTTAACTAAAATATAAGATTATTTCCAAATAAAAGCCTTATATTTCTCTCTGTTGTGTTCCATTGTCCACAATTTCAAAATTGTCACAAAACCAGGAAACGGCCTTAGTTGTGTCTTTACATTACTGTTTAGATTTTAAAGTTCTTTCATCAATATCTTTTCTGAAATTATGAAGTAACCAATATATAAAAAACCCCTTTACAAATATTTAAAACCCTATCACCCATGACAGTTCCTAACAGTAGACAACCTAACGTAGAACCTGGTCTACAAGATCAAACAAGTATCGCACTAAATTTATTTAACACCATCTTGCAAACTGCAACAAATAGGACTGAGTTAGAAAGGTCGTGGGATGCAATCGAACGTGACATAAGCATCCAAGAACAACGAGAAGAGAGACATAGACAGTTGAGAAACTGAATCTGATCTAGTCTTTCTTCGTTTCTTTGCTTTAAAAGTATTATCCTAAAAATCTTTAGTCGGATGCCTTGACGGTGTGTTTTACAGCCTTAAAACACAAACTCAGGAACAACATCTTTTTGGCGCCGTTGCCGGGGAACGAAGTAATGAATTATTTCCCTGGGAAAAAACGACATTGACAAATTATGTTTTTGATAGTGACCAAGAACAAAAAACTTTATAAGGCTAAAATTATCTTTCACTTGGCAACTCCACATTTGATAAACTGGCTAGTAGCCGTAAAAACACTAGAAAAAACCCAGATATCAAGCAGACATCGCCAGTCTTGAATCCGGAGAAAATCTTAAAAACAAGAAAATATTTTAAACAAACCCTTTTATTAAATTATACTACAGATCAACCCGATTTTACAAAATCACATTCTTTGAAAACTTTCGAATGATCACTTTCACTTCCACCCTCTTTTGAAACTTTTTCTTTACCCGAAGTTTCATCTCCTGTCTTCCAATAATCTCCCCCACACACTGTCCCAACTTCAGTTCCAAATCCAACCATGGAAGGACTAAATGTTGGAGGAGGTGGAGGAGGTGGTGGAGGTGGAGGGAATCAAATACCAGTTCCTGTAATTTTTGCCAAAGTGGCTGCTAGGTATGCTCCCCTAGTTCTTCCTGCCCCTCTTCATGACCTCCCTGAAAACTATATGAAGAGCCTCCCTAAATTTACAGGGGAAGGAGATCTAACTGCACAAGAACATATCAATTTTTTCGATCAATTTGCAGATATACTTGAAATAGAACAAGAAGATGTTTATTCCAGATTACTTGTTCAAACCTTTGAAGGACAAGTAAGAACTTTGTTTAGATCCTTACCAGCTGGGTCATTAACATCTTATGAAGAGCTGGAGAGTGCATTCATCAGACAATGGGGTGAGAGAAAATATCACCTCTACTACCTAACAAAATTCGGAGCCTTAAAAAAGAAAAATTCTGAGTCAGTATTGGAATTTACACAAAGATTTAATAAATTATATAATAAAATTCCAGCTGAAGTTAAACCTTCACAACCTTAGCCAAAGTAACTTATGCAGGCGCTTTTGATCCTGAATTTGCTTTACTACTGAGGGAGAGACGATCATTAGACCTCCCCAAAATGCAAGATGATGCTGTTGAAATTGAATCTAATATGATGGCATCAGGAAAGCTCAAAGCAAAGACAGAAAATATAAAAACAGAAAATAAAAAATTTAAAGATCAAGGTGGACCTTCAGGGTCAGGAAAATCTATTGGAGATAAAATAGATGAAATGGCTAGGGTCATCCAACAACTTTCAAACAAAATTTCAAAAATGGAGTTAGACAGACCTAGGAGAGATAATTTTCCCAGAAAGAATTTTCGAAAAAATCCTGAACCTCAAGGACCACATAAAACGATAAAAAATGAAGATCAAAAAGTTCAATCACCATTCAAGAGCGAAGATTATATTGGAGAAGAAGACTTTGGCGGATTTGAAGAGTTGGACGAAGATATTCATTGTCTTGGTGATGATAACTGGTATCCTTATTTATCTAGACAAGATTATGAAGCATCGTTGAATAAGGAAAGTGAATCAGAAGATACGGCTACCATTAATGATACCGATGATCATGCATATCAAAGTGTTGCAAACGACATTATCGCTGATTTGCAGGGAAGATATAATCTAAGACCGAGAAACAAAAATATTCCTGATGTTCAAACGAAAAGGGTTTTGCTTAGAAAGGATACTAATGAGGAAAACCCAAAAGTTGCAGACAAACAGTCTGCAAAAAGGAATACAACAGATAACCCTGTACAGTTAGAGCCAGTAGGAACTACACCTGTAAATACACACACTCCAATAAAAGAAAATAAAGTCACACCACAACGTAAAGCTGAGAAAAAGGTTATGGAAGCTCCACATATTGAAAATGACAAGGCCATAGGAAATTTTAACTTAGAAAATGAAATAAGCAAGATCAAAATTCCTATCCCTCTTGTCGAATTAGCCAAAAATCTAGTGTACCGAAAACAAATAGCTAAAATGATCAATTTTTCTGAAAAAGAAAGTCAAGCTGACACAATTAACTTAGAAGATGATAAACCTATCCTAGTTTTCGATCCGCACGTAGAAGGGGAAAAAGATACAGTAGCTCCTTTTTATATCACACTTACTATTTTTTACCACCTTTTACACAACTGTATGTTAGATTCTGGAGCTTCACATAACGTCATGCCTAAAGAAATAATGGAAAAAATTGGTCTCGAAATTACTAGACCCTATGGCGATCTATACTCTTTTGATTCTAGGAGGGTTAAATGTATAGGGATGATTAAAGACCTAGTAGTCAACTTGGCTCAGATACCCTCTAAAAGCATCCTTATGGACGTGGTAGTTGCAGATATTCCACCAAAATATGGAATGCTACTATCTAGATCTTGGGGTGCTAAGCTTGGAGGATCCATCCAGTTAGATATGACATACGCTACTATCCCTGTTTTCGGAGGACAGTTTATTCGTCTATACAGGGAAACTCGGATGGCGTTCACTGTGAGTGACCCTAAAAACCCTAAAAATCACCCAGTGTATATCGCAGATCAAGATTTAGGGAACTGTATTTTATCGTTAGATGATGATTTTGAGATAGATGTAGATAATAAAGATACCGAAGAAAAAGTTCAAAAAAACGAAATAAAAGAAAATGTATATAGTACTGGTACATGGAAGATGTTTTTTTACGGAGCTTATTCTTATCTCGGAGCTGGGGCTGGAGTACTCCTTATTGCCCCTGACGATCAATTTGTAATACCTTTTTCTTATAGGCTCCAGTGGTATATAGACTGTACAAATAATGTATGTGAATATGAAGCTTTAGTACTCGGTTTAGAAGCTGCTAGAAAAATGAAAATTAAAAATATTGAAGTATTTGGTGATGCTGAATTGATCATAAAACAAGTAAATAGGCAATACCAAGCAAAACATCCTAGATTAAGGACTTATAGAAACTGTGTATGGGATCTAGTTGAGAATTTCTTCACTTCTGTGAATTTCCATTTTGTCCCCAGATCCGAAAACCAACAGGCCGATGCCTTAGCTAAAGCTGCTTCAACGTTTAGCCCCCCAACGGCTTTCAATTTAAAATATCATATTCAAATGAGACATCGAACTTCCATACCTGATAATGTACAGCATTGGCAAGTTTTCGAAGATGATGAACAACTTAGAAAGTTTCTTGAGTCTTTAGATGAATTTTCAGAAACATATAATGATCGGGAGAATCAAAATGATCCTTTTTGGATCATGCAGGAAGGTGAAGATCAAAAATAATTTCATGATAAAATAGCTGATCACCGGATGCTTGTTTTAAAAAATAATCAAATCCCCAAGGGTCTGATACCTTTAGAAAGACTCTTTAATAAATGTGACATACCTTCCAAGACTACTCTACAACCTCAACCAGAAGAGGTTGAAGACTGTAACATAGGAACTATAGATAATCCCAGAATGGTCAAGTTATCTAAATTTTTGTCAGTTGAAAATAAAAACAAATATACAGAGTTATTGAAAAAATATAAAGATGTGTTTGCATGGTCATACGAAGATTTGAAAACTTATGACACCTCAGTGATAGAACACAAAATCCCACTTAAACCAGGGGTCAAACCTTTCAAGCAAAAACTCAGACAGTTTAACCCGATCTTATTACCTGTCATCGAGAAAGAAGTTAAAAAACTCTTGGATGCTAAAATTATTGTTCCTTTCAGATATTCTGATTGGGTTTCCAATCTAGTACCAGTGAGAAAGAAAAATGGAGAGATCAGATTATGCGTTGACTTTAGAAATTTAAATAAATCTTCTCTTAAAGACAACTATCCTCTACCAAAAATGGATCACGTGCTGGAAAAAGTAGTAGGGGCTACTAGGATGTCCATGATAGATGGCTTTTCAGGATATAACCAAATTGTTGTTAGTGAACCTGATAAGGAAAAGACTGCATTCACCACTCCTTGGGGCACTTTTATGTATGATAAAATGCCATTTGGATTAATGAATGCAGGAGCCACATTTCAACGAGCAATGGACATTGCCTTTGTCGGTGAAAGAGATAAGTTTGTAGTTATATACCTGGATGACCTTACTGTGTTTTCAAAATCAGATGAAGATCACATTATCCATTTAAAACAAACTTTTGAAAAATGTCGTAAGTATGGTCTTTCATTAAATCCAAAAAAGTCTCATTTCGCCATGCAGGAGAGCAAATTGTTGGGTCATATAGTATCCCGAGATGGTATCAGAATTGATCCAAAGAGAGTAGAGGCCATAGAAACATTAGCTATTCCTAGAAATGTTAAAGAGATTCAATATTTTTTAGGAAAAATAAATTTTTTGAGAAGATTCGTTCCTAATTTTGTTGAAATTGTTAAACTGATAACAGATATGATCAGGAAGAACAACGAAGTTAAGTGGACAACAGAAGCGAGGGCATCCTTTGCTCACATTAAAAAAGTTATAAGTGAAGCTCCGGTACTAGCAAGTCCAAATTATCTTAAGGATTTCTTCATTTTTTCATTTTCTTCAGAACATACACTGGCTGTTGTTCTCCTCCAAAAGAGTGAAGAGGGTTTTGAGCAACCCATCGCCTTTTTCAGTAAGAGCCTCTAAGATGCTAAGCTTAAATACAATATAATGGAGAAACAAGCTTACACAATGGTTAAAGCACTGAAGTCTTTTAGAACGTATCTATTACATTCCAAAATCATTGCATATGTACCTACCAGCGCTGTGAAGGATATTTTAGTGCAAGAAGACAGTGACGGTAAGAAGGGTAGATGGCTTGCAAAAATTCAGGAATTTGACTTGGAGGTCAAACCAACCAAACTAGTAAAAGGACAGGGTTTAGCTAGACTGCTAGCTGAATCTAATTTTCGGGCTCTTGGAATGAATAGCGCTCAAGAGGAAGAAGGTTGGATAGATATGAATGAAATTGATGATCAAATAATTGAAAACAAGATTGAGGATAAATTCATTTCATATGATTGGTATAAAGATATAGTAACATATCTTTTAACTTTGAAATGTCCTGATGAATTGTCATCTTCCAAAGCTAGAACATTGAAACTGCATGCAGTTAAATATTGCATTTCTAAGAAAAAGTTATACTGGAAAGACCCACTTGGTTTCCTCTTAGTTTGCTTGGTTGAATCAGAGACAGAGGAAGTTATCAGTCAGTTTCATGAAGGGGTCTGTGGAGGGCATCATGCTTGGAGAGAAACCGCATACAAAATTTTAAGGGCTGGTTATTATTGGCCCAAGTTGTTCCCTGATGTAAATGCTAAGGTAAGAGCTTGTAACCCTTGCCGATTTTTCACTGGAAAACAGAAGTTACCTGCTATGCCGCTAGTTCCAGTCAAAACAGAAGCCCCTTTCCAGCAATGGGGACTTGATTTCATAGGTGAGATAAATCCACATTCAAGTGCCCAGCATAGGTGGATTCTCACTGCCACAGATTATTTCACCAAGTGGGTAGAGGCAATTCCTACAAGGAAAGCCACTGACTCAGTGGTTATAGAATTTTTGGAAGAAAATATATTGGCAAGGTTTGGATGTCCTAGAAAGATAGTAACAGATAACGCTCAAGCTTTCAAGTCAATGACAATGATTAGTTTTTGTCAAAAATATAACATTGTACTAGGACATTCGACAACATATTATCCACAAGGAAACAGTTTGGCTGAATCTTCTAATAAGAGTTTGGTCAGTATAATTAAGAAAGTCTTAAAGGAAAATAAAAGATCTTGGCACTTATGTTTAAAGTATGCTTTATGGGAAAATCGAATAGGAACAAAGAAATCTATTGGTACCTCACCATTTCAAATGGTTTATGGTACAGATGTGGTACTACCCATAAACTTAGCACTCCCTGTAATGAAGTTGTGGCAGGATGAGAAGGAAGAGCCAAATCCTCTCACCAGAAGAATAAACCAATTAATTGAAGTCCAACAGCATAGGGATGTAATAGATGAAAAGATACAGAGGTACCAGGATAATATGAAGCTGTTATTTGATCGCAAGGCCAAGAACATAAAATTTATTCCAGGAGATCTAGTTCTAAGGTGGGATGCTCGAAAGGAAGATTCGGGTAAAAATGGTAAATTTGATCACATCTGGTATGGACCCTTTAAAATATCATCTTCTAAAGGTAACAATTCTTTTTTACTAGAAAATCTAGATGGTAAGATCCTAAATGCTCTTGTTAATGCACGATTCTTAAAGCATTACATGGAATAAATAAATAAATAATATATATATATATATATATTAATATATTATAAAATCTTGTATATATATATAAATAATCAAAAATTAAAATAAAATAAAATAAAATAAAAATAAAAATTCACAGAGTTATTTTTGAAATTAGATCAGAGGAATTTTGGTTTACATTGTTAGAAAGTTTCCTTAATACCTTTAGTTTACATAAAAAATAATTTTGAGTCTCCGAGATAGTTTCTGCCTGAGCAGTCATCCAGGAGCTTGTCTGATCTTCGTATCTTCGAAGACATAAGACTAAATGCCCTGCTTTCCTGTGCAGTTATATCTCAAGTCTGTAAATACATACCCTCTGCATGTTTTTCACATGAGTCCGACAAATTAATATAAGAGTATTCTGAAGTAAAGTTTTGAATATTGAGTCATGTGCCAAAAAATTGAAGAGATTTTGTATTGAATTTAAAATTTGTCAAATAATTGAATTCAGATTGGTCAATATTCATCTTTTTCTCTCTGACTAAAAATGGTTAAGTTTGAGATTAACCCTGTATATCTTAAGTTGTTTAACAGTTTGTCTGAAATTTTTAGCTTGCTCAAAAGAAGATCCCTTGAAAATGTTTCCCCTTTTTCTCTACTGTCTTAGGAATTTTTGAAGGTTGAGAAAAATTGACCTAGAATAATCAAAACAAGTTGACAAACCTTGATTATAAAAAATTTACACAGATCACCAACCCTGATATATTAAACATCATTGATTTCCCCCGCTTCGTAAGCCTAAGCTAAACATAAGACAGACGGTGAAAGGAAATTCATAATTGATTGCCCCCATCTAGTCCTACAGACGATGACAGGAAATTCATCTAAATGATTGCCCTCGTCTGAAAATATAAAATAGATAACTTCACCGGGGTACTGAACAGGCCTGCTGGCAGTGAAGCAATGTCTAAACATAAAATTAGCATTCGAAGCGGTGAAAGGAAATTCAGTAAAAAGGGACAGATAACTTCACCGGGGTACTGAACAGGCCTGCTGGTAGTGAAGCAATATATTAGGTATCTGTAAGGTTGTCACACTTATCTATAACTCTATTCTAGTTATCAATTTTTTGAAAACTGGATATTCGTCTTAAGTCAAATAGAGCTTCCCAGTTTTAAATTGCTGAATTTTGTTTCGATCGATGAAACCTGAAATGTTTAATAATCTGTTGAGCTTCTAAAGATTGTTCTAACTATCTCAATATTAACTCAATTTTAGAATGAGAAGAAAAAATTCTTTTTTAAAGAAGACCATAATTGAATTTCAATAAGTGACAAGTTTTTAAAAGGTTTTTAAAGACCATATATATTCTCTTTCCTTACTCTTTGATCAGTTTATCGGAGATAAACTTTTGACCCCATAACCCAATGAAGGCACTGAGTCTGCATGTTCTCCTCGTCCCGTAGGGAGACGAGGTCCCTAGTTGGAGCCTATGTTGAAACAACCATTGTTTTTTGACCTTTAGGATAAAAAAAAATTGTATCTTTGAGCCTTTGCATTATATAAATTTTCTAAAGAAAAAAATTTCATATCCAACGAAGTCACGATGCCTTTATGGTTCATTTTTGAACAAAGAATATTTAAGAATCCAAATGAATATAAGTTTTCCAATGCTATTCGAAATAATCTTTTAAAACGGACATTGATTTAAAACTTAAGGTATATCAATTACGTCGGGATATCGGGATTCAGAGTTTTGAATGAACAAATGTTCAACACAAATTAAATAGCGAAAACCTGATTCCCGATTTTCTGATACATTAATCCTTAATTAAAAACATCATTTACTTAAATCTGTTTTAAAAGGGGTTTAAACTCTAAGATAATCTCATCGCAAAATCGGGATTCACGATTTTGTGAGAACAAAGAAACTCATCATCGTATTCTCCGATTTCCCGATTTCGTGATATAGTTAATCCTTAAGTGAAGTTTAGAATTAATCTAATTACTGTTAATCATGATTAAGAATACATAATCATATCGGGATATCAGATTTCGCGGTTTCACGAGCATAAGTTTCATGACATTAGATTTCCCGATTTCTCGATCCCCGATTTCTCGATTTCCGGTTTCTTGATTAATGAAATCCCGAAAAGGTAATCTAGATTAATTAAGATAATAAAAAGGTTTTCATTTAAATGATATGTCGCAATTTCGGCGATCGGGGTTCTTCGATGACTTATTTCCTTGACATCGAAAGTTCTGAAACCCCGATAAGAGTGTTTTCAAATTTAAAACAAGATTAACGCTAATTAATCACTCTTAGAAACAACGTTTAAAGTTAAACTTTGATAAATGACCTTTAATGCGACAATTATTCAATTTGGTAAGTTTCTATCATATTTGAAAATATTAAAAAAAACCAGGTACAAACATTAAATGCATATATTCGGGATATCTTTTGCATTTATTTCATAACAAAGGTACAAATCTCGATGATTGTATGATATATTCGAAATAAATTTTGAAACGTTCACATTACTATTTCGAAGCTAAACTCTGCTTTGTACAGGTATTCGAGTGAACATAGATCTAGTGAATACAGAGCTATGGCGCCCAAAAAGGCTTCAAAGAAAACTGAAGAGCAACCAGAAGGCGATATTATCTCAGACACTACTGCAGCTGGAGTAGTACACTCTGTTAAATCATGGGCTGCAATTGTAGAAAAAATGGAGGATGAACTTAAATATGCGGATAATGGTGCGGACAATCATCTCCGAGATATCGCCGAGACTGGACTTCATAAAGTTGTTGCACGCCCGACACTGTTTTCCTATACTAATATGGTTGCCTGGGCACTGGATAAAGTGGATGTTCCGACCAGAAGTATTTTGAACGAGCAAGGAGTTGTTATCGGCTCATTCAGGCCCGAACATATCCAAGTAATGTATAAGCTCTCGCCCAATTATAGGCACACTTTTAATTCTGAGTTTGTAGCTGCATTTCAACAAAAAGAGTGCGTTGAAGGTGGCCAAACATACCCTGACATGATAAGAGGATGGGCTAGAGATGAAAACAAATTTAGGGCCGATTTACATGGAATTTATGCCACAGCTTCATTAAATGAATATATGGTGTATTTATCAATGATGTTATGTAGACTATATGGGAAAAAGGATCCTTATCACTTTAGTGCAGAGTGGACACCCTTCTTAGAAGAAGTTTCAGAGGGGCGCAGTTTCAATTGGCATAAGATTTTATCAGACAACATCTCTTTAGAGGCTATAAATTACAAAACAACTAGGTCAAAGGGACAGACAGTGTCTTTCTATATGTCAGCTTATATAATGGATGTCATTTGCTTTATGACTCCTTTCCCATTAATGAATTGGAGTTGGAATGCTTCTTGCACAGAGCCTGTTCATAAGTACCATTCATCCCTTTGGGAAGAAAATGCCAAAAATACTTTTTATGAGGTGTGTCATTATGTAATTATTCCGCTGCACAAAATATTCTTTGGTTACAAAACTCTTCGTATTTCACACACCATAATAGAAAATCTCAAGTAAGTTGTTGACTGGTTAATTGAAGAAAATTTCACCTACATTAGGATTTTTGGTTGTTCTATTCCACCCCATGCACTTCCAAAAGTATTACCAGATAGAATAATATGCAGAGAAGTAGCTTATCAACTGATAAATGGTGGTATTGGGCTAGAACTAAAAGCTCAGCAGAAAAAGGCATGGCCATCTTTTCCTGTGTACCTAGGAAAATTTGTTTTATTAAACATAGGCCATACTAAAGCAGAAGCCGAATCAATGAGTGAAGTGAAATTAGTGGATATAGAACACAGGAAACATGACCCATATCAAATAATCAATCGGCATGTCACACAGTGTGGGTTGAAAGCATATGAACATGAAGTTTCATTTTATGATGATATTTTTAGAAATGCTAAGTCGTATGAGGAAGTTCAGAGTAGAGTGCAAACCTTGTCACCTGATGCACAGGTGGGGTTTGCATCTTTTCAAAGAAATAGACGACAGTGTCTACCAAAGATTTTGCAAGGCGAAGTGCCAACATCAGCGCAAGTGCCAGAAACAATTCCTCTAGGTTTTGAAACCATTATTCAGTATGATACAAGTAATAAAGACAAATTGAAAGATTCTGAAACTCCTCCTCAGAATACAGAAAGTTCGGAGATTAAAGAAACACAGACAAAAAAAGGCAAAGGAGCATAAACAAATCCAATAAACCTTGATGATATTCCAGAAACTGTTGGGGGAACAGCTTCACAGGAACTTGGGAGTCCCATTACATCATTAACCCCACTACAGGCTACTTTCGGAACCCCTCATGAAGGAGTTCTATACGTAAGTGACTTAGAACCAATCAGTAGAGATGAAATACCTTCATCGGATTATTTTTTCAGTAAAAAAAGAAGAGTTGTGCTGAAACAGGAATTACATCCTATAGGAGAAAGAACAGTCAAAAAGCATAAAATTATTATTGATGGAAATAAGATGAATGAAGGTGAATTTGCTAAAGATTTAGTAGGAACTATGGGGGCTATAGCATCAGCCAATATGTACTTTGTAGGAAATTTAATCACTATGATAGAGAAAAAGGATCGGGAAATTACACAGCTGCAGGACAGGTTAAAGGAAAATGAAAAAATTATCGGCTGGGGAATACAAAAAGGTCTTGAGCAAGCTAGACTCAAAGACATCCAGGAAATCCAAAAGTTAAATGAAAATTTGGATGAAGAAAAAAACATGATACAGGTTACTCAGGAACAAATGCAGAAACTGGGTAATGAAAATAAATCTCTGCAAGATAAAATCATTTCAATTACTAATCAAGTGATTGAAATAGATCATTTCAAGACTAAAGCATCAGAAATATATACAAGTATTGAGGAAGAACAACAGAAGATATTTTGTAATTTGGAAATCATCCAGAATTATTTTCAGGAATCTAAGAGATCTATGGACAATGCAGTGCAAAAAGAAAGAGAAGCAAAAGCATCAAGAAATTCTTTCCAAAAGATAATAACTTCTTTACAAAAAGAAGAAACTGGAAAATCACAGAAGTTATCTATTTCAGAGCAGTTGAAGGGAGATGTAATGATAAAGGTCTGGGAAACTAAATTGGAAGGATATAAAAGAATAACAAAAGGAGTCATTGAAAATTGTCAAAAGGTCTTCGATTCTATTGAAAAATATTCAGTACAAAGTGGGACAGATGGATTTTCTGAGTCATTAGGAGAAATCAACATCAACAGGCATCAGCTGAAAATAAAAGGGGAACTTGAAGAAAAGAAAGCGGAAATCTCAAATATCAAAGCAGTCAACATTTCAAAAATCGAGAAGTGGATGATGACTTCAAGTACGAAACTAGAGAAAGTTAAATTCACTGAGAAAACAATGGGAAACCAGTTGCCAAATCTGCAAAGAAGTTTCTTCTCGTTTGAAGAAAACGAAGTACCAGAAGCTCCCAAAGCCTTGGTGAACTTTTTAGAAAAACATATTCAAGAAGTCAAAACAGATAAAGAAAGTTCTTCAACTCTAAGTTAAAACTTTGTAAATATTTCTATTTTTAGAACTTTGAAATAAATTGTAAACGGTTGACATTAGTTTATGCAACCAAAAGATTAGGAAGTTGGTTAGATACCAACGGAAAGTTTTGACAGAAATGTATAAATATAATTTCAAGAGACTGAAAGAGGGCTTCAGAAATTTTGGAAAAAGCCAATTTTGTACTATCAGCTTTGAAGTTTAAGGGAATATAAATCGCAACAAGATTCTGAATCCTGCAATTTCGTGACTATGTTTCTTCTCCTGTCAATCATTATTTGTTAAATCTTCTTCTTAATGTGTATTTCTAGCAAGTAAATCCATTTGAAATTATATGCAATTGTTGTTTATTGTTTCAGATTGGTTTGGATGTTGAATGTGTTACAATTTTTCCTCTGAAATTACTTTAGTGATTTTAAGACCTGTAACCTTTTGTTCCTTAATATTTCTCTTTGTTAGAAATCCTATGTCTCTTTCATTACTGTTAACTGAAATATAAGATTCTTTCCAGATAAAAGCCTTATATTTCTCTCTGTTGTGTTTCATTGTCCACAATTTCAAAATTGTCACAAAACCAGGAAACAACCTTAGTTGTGTCTTTACATTACTATTTAGATTTTAAAGTTGTTTCATCAATATCTTTTCTGAAAGTCTGAAGTAACCAATATATAAAAACCCCCTTTACAAATATTTAAAACCCTATCACCCATGACAGTTCCTAATGGTAGACAACCTAACGTAGAACCTGGTCTACAAGATCAAACAAGTATCGCACTAAATTTATTTAACACCATCTTGCAAACTGCAACAAATAGGATTGAGTTAGAAAGGTCGTGGGATGCAATCGAACGTGACATAAGCATCCAGGAACAACGGGAAGAGAGATAGAGACAGTTGAGAAACTGAATCTGATCTAGTCTTTCTTCGTTTCTTTGTTTTAAAAGTATTATCCTAAAAATCTTTAGTCGGATGCCTTGATGGTGTGTTTTACAGCCTTAAAACACAAACTCAGGAACAACACCCCCAAACTTTCGAATGCTTAATCGATGAAGGATGAAGATCCATGATTGACGCTCACCTCTCAATGGATGACCTAGATTGACTCTGGGCTTCGGGCCTTCTCCCACCAGAACACTTTTCAACAAAAAAAATCCATATTGCCAAACTTCCAAACACTCGCTAATATGTTAACACATCTCCTCAATAAAAAATGGTCAGGATATTCTCCAAAATTTTGGACTTCGATACTTTCCCTACTCCAAGCAACAATAACCAACTTCTTCCGTAGTCCCGAATATTTGAACTGTGAGATCTATTACTCACATTTTCCTATTCACAGATCTGACGGTTGGGATCTGATCCTCTCCATAATGCTCCTTCTTTGATATGGGGTTTGATCCAATGACCCAGATTTATGCTCATCCAATCCAATGGTCAGAACTCCTTAGAGTGGTCTACGACATATATTCACTCTGGGACTTTGGGGATTTTTCCTCCCTTCCAATAAACAACAAATTTTTTTTGGAGAAGAAAAGTCCAAAGGACTTTGGTGCTTAACAACCATGCACCTTCTCTAGATCTAATGACTGTGAGGGATCTATATTCTTCTGAATATATCCAATGGCCTAGATCTAATCTTGCAGACCAAATAAATGGTTGTTGTGGTCTGTTTCCTCCACTAGACTTCTCAAACCGCTACACCTCCTGACCTTTTGAACACGGTACAAGTGTTCTCTTAGCGCCTTCTTGGCACCCAGGGATGCACTATAACTTCAAAATTTTGTGAAATTTCACTTCAAATTAAACTTGCTCGGCCGATATAGGTTTAGTGTTGAAAATTGGAGCTCTAATACCATATTGTAACATCCCCAGCCACCTATTGAGCTATGCCACGTGAAAATTTCGAACTACATACAATATTTAAACATACAAATATTCTATAAATTCATAGATTTATATAGAATAATAATATAAATACACAT
Source organism: Picea engelmannii (assembly GCA_009831015.1). Classification (NCBI taxonomy): domain Eukaryota; kingdom Viridiplantae; phylum Streptophyta; class Pinopsida; order Pinales; family Pinaceae; genus Picea; species Picea engelmannii. Next base: position 854,534 of record ML777606.1, on the reverse strand, counting down.
GCAACATGTACAAGAAAAGGCCATAAAAACATATGCGTGAATAATGATGCAACATGTAATTTCACACATAGTTTACACTTATCTATGATAAGAAGGCCACCAACTGCGTCCAAACCTTCAACATTCCTCCCAGCCATAGACCACGCAACTTGTAATATCAGGAGTGGTTCACCCCCGAGCTAGGACTAAAATCCACCTGAGTAAAGGAATACTAAGACAATATAAGGTCTGGCAAGCAACATAATTACTCAGTCCAAGGTGCCCAACTGCTTCAACTAGCCTACAGTATCTCATTCCCCACATTCCTGTCCCACCCCGGGAAGTGTACCCCTTCTCTGCTCAATAGACCTTTGGCAGCCTCACTTCCCTTCTGGGGCTTTAGCAACACGCCGAAAAGGAAGTCTCGGAGCCTAGTATCTATTTCCTAGCACACCAAGGAACAATTCTGAGTAGTTTCTCACCTGCTTATTTGACATAGAAAAATCTCACCTAGATATAATTCTTATGGTCTTGAAAACCTTCTTGTTCAACCATGGGCCTGAAAACCTACCTCTTCAGCCTACAGTCAAACCATATTTCCCATTGTCCACAACACCAAGATTCCCAAGTACCAGTCTCATGATGGAAGTAGCAGAGTTTAGATGGTAGGAGGGAATAATGGACAATGCTACAGCTCTTAATCCATCCAAGCATAAGTACGGTGATGGTAGCAAAACATTGCAGGTAAGTTACAGTACTGGCTCGGGTAACGTACATGTACACTTCCCATGACAGAGAGGTACCGAGTACAACTCTAGGAGTGCGTGAAAGAATAATGGAGGAATGCCTGAATGCCTGAATGGTGAATGGTGAATTGTGAATGGGAAAATGGACTATTTCCCCCACATATATGTGCATGCACCTTTAATGACACATGCCCCTCAAGGAACTTGTTTCTCTCCACTTGTAATTCATTCCCTTTCCATAAGAACTTAGGATAACATAAGTTGTATCCATACCTTAGTCTTTAGGAATAATATTATGATATTCCTTCGGAATTAATCCCTCTAGCTTAGTCCCTTCCTATGCTCTTGGCCCCCTTTCTCTTCCTAGTGGAGTTTAGTCCCCCATACTCATTTGTGGATCGATCTGCAACAATGATGTACTTTATTAATGACATGAGTGTTTACAGATTACAATAATAGGCATGACGACCTTTATCATTCCAGGCTCCCTCGCTTAATAATCATATAAGCATTCTAGCCTATAATAACCTGGCTCACTAGCCTATAAAACACAACATATATACAAAGGCTCCCTAGCCTTAAGATCACACACTCTTATTTTGGTATGATATTCTTGCGCACTGACTAAATGCATGCATAACCAGACCAAAGACCCTGTATCATCAACTCACCAGTTTATAATCACTTTTACATTTACATTTCCAGTTGGGGTTCATCCTAGGGATATTACATAAGTGAAGCACATCGATCATTGTACATGTCTCATTCAAGAGTCATGAAGGTGAAGGAAGACCTTAAGCCTTTATTCTTCTGGAAGAGAATGGAAGCATACATAGTTAGCTACGTGGCAAGGTGTCTAGAATTTCAGCAAGTGAAGGATAAAAATAGACATCCAACATGATTGTTACAACCACGCGTTATTCCAAAATTGAAATGGGAGGTCATTTCGATGGAATTTATCATTAGATTTCCACTGATGGAAAGGAGGCATGATTTAATTTTCGTGGTAGTGGACACTCTGACAAAGAGTGCAAACTTTATCCCAATACATATGACGTATTAGGTGACAGATATAGCTAGAGTATTTATCAACAAGATTGTGAGTTTACACAATGTACTAAGAAGGATCATATCCGATCGAGGATCGATGTTTACACGATGGTTTTGGACCAGTTTCCAAGAGTCTTTGGGAATGCAACTAAATTTCAGTACAACTTATCACCCTAAGACAGATGGAAAAACAGAGAGAAAAAACTAGATTTTGGAGGATATTTTGCGTATGTATGTAATGGATCAACAAAGACGTTGGGAAGATTTATTTCCACTAGTAGAGTTTGCATACAACAACAACTATCAAAGTACCATTAAGATGGCACCGTTTGAGTTTCTTTATGAGAGACTGTATCAGATGCCATTGAGTTGGGATCGAATTGAGGATAGGGTCCTGGTAGGACCAGAAGTGATTCGAGAAAAGGAAGAATAGATGTAATCAATAAGATAGAGGATTAAAGAAGCACAAGATCGACAAAAGATTTATGTTGATGCACATCATGTTGAACATAGTTATGAATTTGGCGACAATGTTTTCTTGCGGGTAAAACCACACAAGATTTCTATCAAGTTTGGAAAGGGTGCTAAAGTCTCTCCTAGGTTTGTGGGATTTCGAATTTATGGAAAATAAAGGACCCATGGCTTATCAACTAGTCATGCTTGATTCTTTGAGGTGTATGCACAATGTATTTCATGTATATGTTTTGAGACATTATATTAGTGATCCTTCACATGTTATTGACATGAGTTCTTTGCAGGTTTCAGATGAGGGTGCTCTCATGGTGGAGACAATCCACATTCTAGACCATCAGATTCGACAGCTACGATGTCGAATATTTGATTAGGTCAAGGTCAAGTGGGACAACTGTAGTCCACCCTTGGCTACCTAGGAGGACACATACAAGATTTGTCAATAGTTTCCTTACTTTTTTGATATATTAGACATATAGATCTATATCAAATACATTTATTTAGTTTCATTTATATACTTTACAAACTTCGGTACAAAGTTTAAAACAAGAGGGGGTGTATGTAACATACCACTCTATTCAACACACTTGTATTGACTTATTCTTTGAGGACACTTGCATGCAAGTGACCCGATTATGGTATATTATGATTTCGTTTCGATAATGGTTTATATATGATGATGATGATGTGATGTGACATATTTCTATTTCATATATATGTATTGGCAGATGTTATTGACGAGTTTTCCTAAGTGTGCAAGAGACATGACTGTTAGGATATTTAGACACTTAGGAGTCAGTTAAGATCTACTTGGTCTAATATGTCGTTAGGTAAAAGTGTGTTTCTTTAGTATGCATTAGTATGCATTTGTAGTTAGGCAATCCGACGGTCACGATATGTTCCCGACATAGAGTGATCCGACGGTTCATACTCTCCTCGATCTTAGCAACCATTGATCTGTGGCTTAACACCCGATTGGTCCATGATCTCTATTTAAAGAGCATGGAGGGTCATTTTCCGATGATCGATTATGAGAAACTCTCTTGTAAAATCTCTCTGTAATCTTTTTCTTTGCATTAATAAACTGCTCCAAGTGGCCGCGTTGGCTGGGGCCATGGATGTTTCCCC
>ML777606.1:831202-842833 GCA_009831015.1 Picea engelmannii | reverse complement strand
GATTTCTTTTTGATGTTACTAGGAGATGTTACAAGTATTGCTTATTATTGATTATTTCATTGTTTATAGTTATCTTTTGTTTGGATTATAACCCCCACATGTTATGGAAATAACGATGATTTGTAATGAAATGGAACCAGACATTTGAGAAGTTTCCTATGATGTGAATATGTATGATGAATTGACAAATTTTGTATGAGTATAATAAACTATTGAATGATTTGATGGCATTGTGATTAAGAACCTCACCGTCAATTTTAGTCTTGACTCTAGGTTAGAGTTGGTTAAGGGAATTAGATACTTCCTTGTTCCTCAGAACAGTCGCCAATCCTGAGACCTTAAATGGTAAAAAGGAATTGGATGTGTTAGCACCAGGAGTCACTCCTAGATTGCAACAGGAGTAAGCCCGATACCCATCAATTTATATGTCAAAAGTTGTTTATAAAGGGTGACCGAATGGGAGTAAACTCAAAACAATATCGTTTTAACTCATAAAACTGGGTTGGAAATACAGATCTAGGTGAGGTCTTGATCTAACTTAGGCCAATAAGTTGTTTAGTGGTGAGTAGGTGGAGGAGAAATGATAAAGGAATGAAAGTCTACTTTGGACCTTCGTTCTTCCACCAGCCTTTGGACAAAAAGTCTCAGATATGAGATCCTCTCAAATCTAGAAAACTTCAAGAAACTTAAAATGCTGCAAAAACTGATATAATCAAACATACACTACATCATCATTACAACAACCGACTCAATCATCCATGCACGGGATTTAAGAGTAGAAAGAAAAGAGTAAAGAAGAGGTTGGCCTCCATTAAACAAGAAGGCTCAAGTGTCAGTCTATAACTAGAGAACCAAAGGCCTCGTTAAAACTTTACAATTGGGAGCTTAGATCTACCATCGATCCTTTCAAAAATAAAAAAAGTTGAGCATATATACTCAGAGAAATCCGGCCCCCCTGACAACATGAGGGTAGCTGAGCCATTAATTCCAAGCCTAACGTGCGCATGATCTTTTGTCAGGGGAGGCTTATACTGGCATGGCTCCCGTAGGAAATCCTGCACACAGGGGTACCATAGGCTTAATTTCTCCAGACTTCCCACACCTTTCATTCATGGCTTGAGCTGAGGTTTCAACCACCTGCTCAAATTTCATTAATTTATTTCTTCCATGGCGGGTGGCAAAGACTACGTGTACAGGGGACGAACACGTGCTTGCTCTTTAAGTCTCGGAGGCTAGATCCCCTTTCTTCTAGCTCTACCCTTAAAGGGACCCCGGGTTGTGATCGTGTGTCTCTTACTTGGACTGCTCAGATCGATCCTTGATCGACGGTATTGACTGTGTTGGGAATTATTGAACCTGGGATCCACGATGCACTTCATTTCCTTTTCCCCGATGCCCAATCTTGTGAAATGGCTACTTTATAATTTGACTGTCGGATTTGCTTAGAACTAACGGCCACGATGATTCCCCGAAGGCCCCAAGTCATCGACCCACCTTCCATATGACTGGGCGCTAGGACCATGGGCCCATACCACCCACGAGGTTTCGGGGGTTCTCTTTCGCATATCTGCAATGGAGAGGAGTGACCCCTCATCACTTAGAATCGCGATAGATGAAATCGCGACGGGGCGTAATAACGCGCCATGTGTCTATTGCTTGAACGACCTAGATTGACATGGCTATCGTTTCACTGTGGGTCTACCATGGCCATGTGCCCCTCGTTTTCATTGGCCCACTCCTTTCAATATGACCCTGGGTTATGACCATGGGCTAGGCTCCCAAGGCTTCGCATTTTGGGACGTAAGGCTGTGGGTGCGCTTGCTAACGGAAACCCTGAAATGTCGACTCCCGGGATCACACAATCGACTACCACATGTCCTCCACCTGGATCAGATGGCGCAAATTAAATCATGACTTTGGCCATTAGGGACGAGACCTGGTGCTAAACCTTGGGCAACTGCATGGATCTGGTTTACCTGATGATCATCGATCTGCCTTGATGATAGATCCTCATCGTTGAAACCAGTCTTTTCCTGCTCGCTCGCTTTGTGTTTATGTTTATCCGCTCTCAGTGTTGCAGACAGTGGAAATGGGGATTTGGCCAACCAGACTTAGGCTTGGGAAGGAAAAGTTTCAGTGACAGAGGTAAAAGGAGGAGGGATCGGCCTTCAGAAGAGACAGAGGAACTCAGGGCCGATCTCTTCAGAGAATATTATCAGGGAAAGACTAGTCGATCGAGAAGGATGGTTGTAATTGAAAGAGAAATACATGTCGAGATGGGAAAGGAAAACCACGATTGAGTCGACAGAAGGGGAGAAGACAGGCAAAATTACAAACATAGGAAGAAAACACAGACCCCTAAGGTCTTGAGAGGAATATGTGATAAGATTAGGTTCCATGGGGGGTGGCATGCTCCCTGCGAGCTGCCAAGAACGTGCACCTCGAGTGCCTTGCTATTGGGTTGTGGAGTCTTTATTAAAACTTAAAAACAAAGCAGGAAGACAATATTTACAAACATGGGGGAACCACTTGTGGCTCAAAAAAACCACTTCTTCGGGAAATGCCCATTCACAGGGCCATTAAAAAACTCCTCGCCCTCCAAATCCTGCAACCTGTAAGTATTATTTAAAAACACTTCAGAGATTTTGAAGTGCCCAATCCAGAGGGCTTCAAACTTGTCATGCTTTCCTCTGTCCTGTCTGGGTGCATCCTATTTAAGCACTAGATCTCTCAGCTGGAAATCTTCTTTTCTCGCCTTTCTGTCAAAGTCTTGCTTGATCCTTTGTTGAAGTTCATGAGCTTTGTCCATCACCTTCTCTCTAGTCTACTAGACCTCCACCAATTTATTAATTCTTCTGATCATATTGTCAGGCTCTCCTTGATAATCCTGAAAGAATTTTTCTACAGGTAAAGCTAGATGAGAAGGAAAAATAGCTTATGTCCCATAAATGAGTTGGAAAGGGGAGATGCCTAGGGATCTCTTTGTTGTCACTTGATCATTCCATAGAGAAAATTTCATCTTTGAATCCCATGCCTTCTTATCGTCTTCTAACAACCTTTTAATAATCTTGATCAAGATTTTTTTATAGGGCTCTGCCAGTCCATTTACTTGGGGATAATAAGGAGTGGAGTGAATTAATGAAATCCCAAACCACTCACAAAACTTGATCAATGTCTCAGACTTGAAGGATGCAGCATTATCAGTGATATTTCTGTTTGGACAACCAAACCTTGCCATGATATCTTCAAGAAAGCCAATGACCACTTTGTGTGAAGCACTCCTGGTGGGGATAGATTCTATCCATTTGGTGAAATAATGTGTTGCAGTTAAGATCCATCTGTGTTGACCACTTGAAGTAGGATGAATCTCCCCAATGAATTCCAACCCCCATTGTTGAAAGGGTGTTGAAGCTACTACAGGCTTTAGTGGCAGGGATTTGAGTTGTTTCTTTTCAGAGAATTTTTGACATTTGATGCAAGCTCTGATCTTTCTGCAGACATCAGTGAATAAATTGGGCCAATAGTACCCAGCCCTAATAATTTTGTAGGCTGTGGTATTCCAAAAATGGTGTCCCCCACATAGGCTACTATGAAAATCAAACAAAATTCTTTGGGCCTCATGTGGGTATAGACATCTCAGAAGCACTCCTAGAGGGTCTTTCCAATACAAGACCTGGTCAATAAGGAAATATCTGATTGCTATGAGATTTAAAGCTCTTGCCTTGCTCTTCCCCATTCCATCAAGAGGCTTTAATTCTTGCAGAAAATATATAATGTCTCCATACCATGTGCATTTTGCTAATGGTAAGTTGTCATGAGAACTCTTGTTATACAACTCACCCTGTTTCTTTTCTGAGAAAACATTCATGAAGTTAACCCCCAAGGCTTTACAATTATATTCATCCAACAACTTGGCTAAACCTTTCCCTTTAACTAGCTTGGTGGGATTTATTTCTAGATCAAACTCAAGAATTTTGTCGATCCATTTGATCCTCTTCCCGTCTATGTTAGGTTGAATAAGAATGTCCTTCACAGAAGATGAAGGAACATATGCAATGACCTTTGAGTGTAGGACATAGACTCTGAAAGATTTGAGAGCTTTCACTAAGGCATAGGATTGCTTTTCCATGATGTCATACCTGATTTCAACATCCCTCAATGCTCTGCTAAAAAAATAAACAGGCTGCTCCAGCCCTGCATTATTCTTCTGTAGTATAACAACAACCACTGTATCAAAGGAAGCGAAAGAAAAGATCAGAAAATCCTTGTAATAATCAGGACTGATAAGCACAGGTGCCTCAGTCAATTCCTTTTTGATTTGGTCAAAGGCTTCCCTGGGTTCAACAACCCATTTTACTTCATTCCCCTTCCTGAGCATGGTTGTGATATGATTTACCACCTCAGTCAAATTTGAAACAAACCTCCTTAAAAAATTAATTTTGCCCAAAAAAGACTGGACTTCTTTCCTCAACCTGGGAAGTGGCAGGGTTTAAATTGCCTCCACCCTGTTGGGATCAATCCTCACTCCCTCAGCAGATACTACATGCCCCAACAACTTTCCCTCCTTCATGGAAAACAAAGATGTTTTGGGATTTAGGGAAAGAACAAATCTTCTGCATTTCAAGAAGACCTTCCTCAGATGATAACAATGTTCTTTATCAGTTCTGGAAAAAACTGTTATGTCATCCATATATATCACCACAAACTGATCCTTCTCCACAATGAAGGCTATTTCCATGGCTCGCTGAAACATTGCCCCTGCATTCATCAATCCAAAGGGAATTATGGCATACATGAATGTGCCCCAAGGAGTGGGGAAAGTTGTCTTTTCTTTGTCCTCAGGCAGGACTGATATTTGATTGTAGCCCGAAAATCCATCAATCATGGATATCCTTGATGCACCAATTACCCTTTGTAATATATGTTCCATCTTTGTTAAGGGGTAATTGTCCTTCTTTGAGCTCCTATTCAGATTTCTGAAATCGACACAGAGTCTTATTTATCCACTTTTCTTTCTCACTGGGACCAGATTGGCGACCCATTCAGAATATCTCAAGGGGACAATGATCTAGGCATCCAATAGCTTCTTTACTTCTTTCTCCATGACAGGCAACAACATAGGATTAATTTTTCTTAGCTTCTACCTAAATTGCTTAGCCTCTTCTCTCAATGGGATCTTATGCTCAATGGCAACTGTGTCATATGTTTTGAGGTATTCATAGGTCCAAGAAAATACATCAACAAATTCCCTTAATAACTCAGCATCCTCGTTCCTCTGCTCTCTTATCAAGATGCTTGACAATTTGAAAAACTTTGGCTCCTTCTCTATGCCAATGTTGCACTCAGCTGTATCATCATTATCATTTGAGACTTTACCCTTTACTGCCACATCATTTCTATCAAAAATCCTTTCCAAAGGAACCAGTCCCCTTGGAATGTGATTGCTAGGAATATGAGCAATATGATGATCAACAATCTTGTTCAAAAGATCGTCAGCATAAGGATCGACTTCATAAGAAGGGTCTTAGTCAATGTGCAATGCTGAAAACTCCTCAACAGTCTCCAGGAATATTTTGATTTCAAGATCATCCTCAAAAACCTTCCAATGCTTGACATTGTGAGGTATGGAGGGCCTGTATTTTACTTATGTATCAAGCTTAGGTGGCAAAGGGACTCTGAAATTCCTCGCTGAAATAGCCAGGGAATCAGCCACAATGTTTTCTCCTCTTGGAATAAATGATATATTGAAAGCTAGGAAAAAACTGTCAATGAGGTCCCAGGATTCATTTTTGTAGCTCTTAAGCCAAGGGTGTTTGGCCTAATAAATATTTCCGATCTGCTAGATAATCAACTCAGCATCTCCAAAAATAGATATTTCTTTAATACCCATGTCCTTTGCATCCCTTAAGCCCAAAAAAAGAGCTTTGTACTCTTCCACATTATTGGTAGCTTCAAACTCTAACTTGTATGATAGAGATATAGTTTCCTGAACAGGGGAAACAAAAACTACCCCAGCACTAGCACCATCTTTAGAGGAGGCTCCATCAAAGAACATTTTCCATACAGAGGTTATCAGGGAAGAATCTTCATGGGGGGTAAATTCTTTTTTATTTGAAGAGGAGCCTCGGGGGTGTTGGTGAGTTGCAACAAGATGGATCCCAAATTAGTATCAAGGGAAAATATGGGATGATTGGTGGGGTCTGCTTCATCACTAACAATGTAGGCCAACTGAGCTTCTCTATATAGTCTTTTTTGCTCCCCTCCAAAGACTGGAATGGTAGAATATGTGAGGTCCATCTATAATGTTCGCCCAAGCTTTTTGATCCAAGATCTTGACAATAGCATGCCAAAATTGGGAGGAACATCAACCACCACGATATCCATGACCACACTTTTCATGGGAAGCTGAAACAGGGTTACCACCAGATATTTGATGACTCCAAGACATTGCACCCTCCTAGAGTCAAAGGACAACAAATCATGATAGGCTTTTGTGACTTCTAGTCCCAATTCTTCCATGACTATTTTGGGCATGAGATTATGGGAAGCCCCTGAATTTATCAGGCAATTATGCAACACTTTATCATGTATGTTTAGGGATGTGTAGAAGGGAGGGGATGAATTATCTCTATATTCTACCATAGGACCTAGGATGACTACTGGCTTTTCATCTTGGAGGTTCAATGCGTCTGCAGAATGGTAGGATGACTCAGACTGCAACAATTTAGAGAGGGAACTTTTAAAATCTTCATGTTTGACTAGCTCTGAAAGGGGCATAGGAATTCTGATTTTCTAAATTTCATGCTCAAAGTTAAAGGAGGAAGGAAGCTTAGGAATTTATCTCACCTCTAGGTGTTACACGTCAAAATTTCTAAGTGTAGCATTGTCCCTATCAATCGTCATAAGTGTCGCATATTCCCTACAACTTTCGCAAGTGTCGCAAGTTGATCACTAGTGTTGCAAATGATGTTCAGACATGATGCCATGATAACGACACTAAGGAGGCACTTATGACACCTCACATGACTGATTTGGGGGAGAGAAACTGATTTACTGGAATCAAATATCTCTTGACACCTGAAAGAGGCCCTAAAACATTGGTTTGGAGGGGGAACGCTCCCCTACTATAGCTACAGAAGCGCTGACACTCCTCTACTATGATTCAAGGAGCGTTATAACGCCCCTTAGGCCCTTCTGGAGGAGTGCTTCTCATCTTAAGAGTGTTGGCGCTTTCCCAAGGCACACCAGGAGCGCTACAACGCTCTGATACCCCTTTTGGGGGAGCGCTCCCTATTCTGGGTCAATTGTTAGCCCGTTGAGTCGAATGAGGAGGAGATCATTCGAGATTAGAAGGCAGTTGTGCTCAAATTCTTGGTTTCATCAAAAGATCCCTGATCCAAGGAGATGGTTCCTATCTGGTTCTAAACATAACTCAAGAGGTTAGGCCCCTCCCAACCTACATAAACAGGCTCCATGATGGTGGAAAGGGGGAAGAACTGAACATATGAAACTTATGATCTTGGAGGAAACTGATAGTCAGCTAAGAAGAGGTGATCAGTGAAGCTGTTGTTATCCAGGTTGTGGATCTTTCAGGCAAGGGTTAGACGAAGAGGACTTGACGAAGCTGTCGCATTCGCATCTACGATTGTAAGTACTGCTGTCGTTATTCTCGTTAATATGACATGCTTGGCTTGTTTCTTTCTAGTTTGTGTTTAATGTTACATGAACTTATCATTTACTGATAGATCTGTTTTCAAGCTAATGTCAATAGAGTAGGAAGTGGTCGTATCTTGTTTTGTCCACATACCTCAGCGAGGAGAAAAAGGATTGGAGCGCAACTCGGAGCATGCAGGGACAAACGTCGATTAAAAGGTACTTCTGTTAACCTCCCTTCTCATGCATTAGTTTAGATAGATTTGAAAGGAAGTCAGTGTCCACGTTAAGCATTTTTCTATCTAGGGTTAAGGTCAAGCCTTAGAGGTGATCTACCTATCCGCAGGGAGATTTTCCTACAACAGAAACTGGCGACTCCACTAGGGAGATAGCCTCAAATCGAAACCTCTTGTTTGGATTTTTTCTCCTCATTGACCTTGTTTTTCCCCTTGATTTTTTCAGACCTGGTTTACCCCTCTTTGATTAGTTTCATGAGCTGATTGGCTCCTTACCTTGTCACATTCAGCATATTTATCAAGCTCAGATCTCAATTTTTGAATTTTTTTGACATTTCTGGGACTTTTAGACCCTGGCGCCCCTGACCTAGTGTTATCAGAGCGCCAGTGATTCTAGTAGCCTTACACAGAGCACTATAATGCTCTTTTCCCTTGGCAACAGAGTGCCAGCCCCCTTTTGGCCAAAAAACCCTCCACAATTGCATTTTTCAGGGTTTGCCTTTGTGGCTCTTCTGCTGAGTGATCTAGTGAGTCAATTTGTCTTCCTTTTAGCTCTGACATCTATATTTTTGAAAAATAAATACCTTGTTGGTTGGATCTTGTAACCTTCTTCACCTTTTTGCATTGAGCTTTTCCTGTTGGGTGAAGCTTGAAACCTATGCATTGTTTTTCTCTTCTCTTCAATTGAGCAAAACCCTGGTGAAGGTCATCAAAGGTCTACAGACCTCTGTATCTTGTTTTCAGTCAAGATCATTTGTTCTTCAACTCTTGTTTGTGGGTATGAAGTTTGCCTTTTTCTTTGATTGTTTCTCTTCTTTCGTTTTTGTTTTGACTACTACGAAGGGTGTATTGTTTGCGTGACTTTTGCTTAGGCTAGTTTGGTTGTCATTCATACCAAGAAGATAATTGGCAAAGATAAGCATTGTGTTGTATCGATCATCATTCATTCGCAAACAATTAAAGATATATTTATGATTGATTGAGCATATTAGAAGGAATTTAAAAGTTTTTTCATTACATCAGGATTTGATTGAGAAAAAGAATTGTTTGAGAGCATTCCGTAGTTGTGTTTGTTAGTGAAAGAACTCTCTCTCTCCCTTAGATAGACGTTCATCGAAAGAAAATGACTGTTTATCATATTCGATGCATTCTTTGGGTCTGAGTCGTAACTCCATTCGTTTCACTTCCATACATCCCTTTGCATAAAGAACAACCATAAAAATCAACGCTACTTAAAAATTTTCCAGAACTTTTTCTTTGCTAGAATCCTCCACCAACAGTAGAATAGGTGTAGTACTTTAGATTAGGCTGTGAGCATAACTCTCCAAAGTTGCCAAAACAAACATTAGTATCCTGAGTTAGGGAGAATAAATCCAGTTATCGTATAAGTCTGCCTGGGATCCCCCTCTCACATAGGGGTTACGCACGAGGTTGCATTTGGATAAGCTACAGGGACTAACCCTCCGTGGTTTAACTGATTGTGGTGGTCGGATCGTATTATGGGGATCACTTTGAGGTAAATCCACAATTACTGTGTGGAAGATTCTTAGTTGGTTTCGGGCTTGATACCCTGCCCGTACGTTCAGATCGAACTGTCGACTGTTCCTGCCCAGGGGCTGACTGTGAATTGGTAACCTTAGTGGCCATAATATTTAGGTTCTTACACAAGGTGATGATGACGGGAAGTCTCACTGTACCTGGAGCAAACATTGGTCAAATTCACTCGGGCTCCTTGGAGGGTAAATCCACAATTACTACGTGGAAGATTGCACCAAGGCGTAAGTCCGTTAAGCAGGTCGCCATTGTAACTGTTCCACCCTATCCCCACCCCTTCTGGACTTGATCACGCGACTTTGGATTTCATCACCAACTAGTACAGTCATCAAAAGAAGGTCCTGTTTGCTTGGTTGTGATTCTTAGATTTTTTAGCGTGTGCGGTTTCTTTTCGCTAGTTGGCCATAGATTTCTTTCGTCAACTCTTTTCTTCTGCCAACATCGACCCTCCACGACGCTCGCGGAGGCTACAGGGACTTCCTCCAGAAAATATGGAAGGAGACATCCCTTTACCCCCTCATTCTATGGAACAGCCTCCTCAACAGAGCGAGGTTCAAAACACTACAACTTCTCAGGAAGAAGTTCCCATCCCTTTGGAGAATTTTAGAATTGTCTCGGAATCCCCGGAAGCTTATCGCATTCTGGAAGGATATGAACGACATCTTCTCCACCTAAATTCCGCCGGAGAATTTGTTGTCATAAACCCTTCTAACGCTCCGACCGGGTCTCCTCAAAACCCTTTACCCAATGACCCTTTTTGGACTGAGAACATTGTTCGGAGTCCACCACGCTTGGTGCGAGATCTTTATGGAATGGGAGAAGGCGCTGACGTACCTTTCTCCTACATTGTACCCCCAAATCACTTCACTGGTACTACCACTTTTACATCCACACCAACCGTTGCTCCGAGCACACCACCCGTTGGCCCGAACGTAACATCCATTGGCCCGAGACCTACTATTCCCCTCCAGACGGCCCATTCGACAATGGCCCCACACATTCCGACCATTTCCGCCGGTAATGCGGTAGTTAATCAAACTCTGATTGGCACACCTGTAACACCAAGACCGAATCTCCCTTTTGGATTTAGGGCACTGAACGCATCTGCCACTACCACTGCCCAAACCACTGCTCAAATAATACCGGGAAGTTCCATACCTATCCAAAAACCCGGAGGGACTGTCCTTGGTAGTTCTAACCCAATCGACAACACTGGTCAATCTTTTACGTCTGGCCCTCAAATCCCGGGAACTCTACCTCAAACTGGGGGGCATCCTCCCACCGGAGGACAAATTCCATTCGAGGGGCACCCTCATGCTGGGGGGAAACCTCAAGTCGGAGTCCACCATCAACCACAAGGACAGAATGTGCCCATTGCACCCAATCCGTGGAACATCCCTTTTCAAGGAAATCTGCATGCCTCCACGGGACAAAATGTGCCTACCGCATCTAACCCATGGAACGTTCCTTTTTCAGGAAACCCACACTTCTCGGCAGGATAAAATTCGCAAACTCTGCAACAACCTCCTTATGGACAAATTCCCAACCCAACCCATAACCCTCAGAACCCATCAGGTTATCCTCCGCTCACACATACTTCTCAAAACACTTCAAATCCTATGTACCTTGGTCAAAACCAACCTCACATGAGAGGGCCCACAAGTTATAATTATCCATATAACCCAGTACTGGGCCCCACTGGTGTTCCTCTGCCACACCAGCATTACCCACAGGTTAACCGACAACTACCTTTTCTAGCCACCCTGGACCTTCCAGATTTGTCTCGGTTAACGAACGATCCCATTCATCATTCTTCGGGTTGGCCAGCTATTCCAGCAAAACTCCCTTCTGATATCCCAAAATTTGACGGAAAATCTGGAGAGACCCGAACAACCACGTGATGACCTTCCATTTTTGGTGCTCATCCAACTCCCTCATGGACGATTCTATTCGTTTACGTCTTTTCCAACGGACACTTACGGGTTCCGCAGCAAAATGATATATTGAATTACCACGCGCATCTTTTTAAGATTTCAACTCCCTCGCCATGTCCTTCCTCACACACTTCCAACTGCCCATCCGATACGAGACGGGTACTGAACTATTAACCTCTCTTCGTCAGACAACTTCCATACACATCTCCGATCATATCCATGAATGGAGAAGACGACGAAGGCTAATCAAAGCG
>ML777606.1:807607-825386 GCA_009831015.1 Picea engelmannii | reverse complement strand
TATATATATATATATATATATATATATATATATATATATATATATATATATATATATATATATATATATATATATGGCGTGACTGAAATGTTTACATTGCATCAAAAAGTCTGTAAGAGAACAAAATATTGGGCTCATCCACCCATACAACTTCGCCAGACAAGGCGTACAAAAAACATGATCTCGGGGAAACTCTAATCTCCCCGCACTACGTTGTACTGTGAGTAATATAATACTGTGCGTACTACACGTCTCAACAGAGAATTGATATTCTCTGGCACCCCTACAGTGTGTCGCTGCAGATGCAAAGGCACGTCCCCCCTCCGCAGGGGAGGGATACCCATCGTAAGGCCTTGGAGGTTCCTCTCAACCTCCCGAAGGCCCACCACCGGTACTACTGGGTCTGCTACAACTGGGGCACCGCCACGACGACCTGGAACTGGTATATCCGCTGGGTGCACTGCTCCCTTGTTTGCACGTTGAAGAAAAAACATCTGTTAAACACTCTCTTACATACCCCCCAAAAAAAATACATATACATCAAAAACATAAAAACAAACTAGACAAGGTACGACTTAGTCTCTTACCTGACTCGTCCCAATCTTCCCCCTCGGGCAGAATCAAATCCATACTCCTGCGGAAGTCTACATCAACATACAGGAAGTCCTCGATCCAGAGGAACTGCTGCCTCAACCAGGCAAAGAAATCACCAGTAAAACGGAACTCTGACTCCGAAACCAACCTTGGGGACAGGCTATTCCACCTCTCCATCCGAGGCTCATCCACTGGTCACACTACCAGTGCAATCTGAGGCTGCATCTGAGGGATGCGCTCTAAGAAAAACGAGACTAAGAATGAGTCATAGCCAAACTTCTTTTGGCCATTCCTGCACCAAGAAATTTGTTCCTTCACATTCCGAAGGAACGTTGCACTCCAATTGAACAGTGTTGGCTCTAAACAATGGACGCCATAGGCCACCTGTGACCTCAAAGCCAAATGAGGACTAGTGCTACCAGTCGCGCTAGTGATAGCAAACAGTATGGATCGAAGAGGCAGATCCCATATATCCTTGATAGGGATCCTTCCCCCTACCAACCTTGCTCCCGGAACACAATGACGTGCCAGATACACGTCCACCTGCTCAGGTAATGCCCTCTGCCCTGTAAAAGCTATAGGGACCCGTCTTTTTGAGAGGCCGGTCAGAAAGTACACATCTTCCAACTCGATGGTCAGGAGTTGTGTACCAATACGGAATCCCTGTTTCGTGATGTCCCAAAGACCAATAATGTGCTCAAGCAGTAGAACCTCGCTTTTCATTTTTTGCAGTTTGAAAAACTTGAGAAATCCGCAGGCCCTCAAAGCAGCCTGTGTACGGGGACTCTGTAGAGAGGCTATATCATCCATCTCATGTTCCCACTCTTTCCACTTGATCATGATTGCCGAATATATCTACAAAACAAAAATTCAAAATTTTCATCATTCCCCACGTTTTTGTGATTTCGGCAATTTTCAAAAAGCGTTTTAAAACATAAAAACAAACGCCCATGACATCTAAAGGTAACCAATCATCATTTTTAACCACCACACCCTTAAACATTCACTAAACAATGATTAAAACGTGATAAAAATGAAAAACGTTTTAAGGGGGTGCGTGGGCCCATGAGGGGAGTTTTTGCAAAATTCCTTGGTCAAAATGGTTGATCTAATCATTTTTTAGGGTGTGGGAAACTTAACAACCCTTTCCCAATACATTTTTGTGAACAATTCCCCCCGTTTTATCAACTTTTAAAAGGAGGCCGATTTGGTTCAAAATGGACAACCTAGGGCTTTGTGTTTTAAATTAATAATGCTATAAAGATCAACTTGGAACCATACAATTGAAAGAGCAAAGAAAAACCACCTACCTGGTTCGAACGGTGTGTGAAACGATCAACCGTAGCTCCGGCAGCGAGAAGAACAAGTTTGGCTCCAATTGAGATTCTCCAACACTCCACAAAATCTTTGCAAATGAAATGGTAAATGAGTTTTTCAAATCAATTCCTATTTATAAAATTTCATTTTCATAAGTTATGGTCGTTTTTGGGTTTCTCTAATGGTGAAAATGGCTCCACTAATCCCTGGTTTTTAGTTTCTGGCATTGCAGGCTTATTGGCAGTTCTAATACATCCTTCACCTTGTCGTAATTATGAGCATAGTCTTAGTTCGTTCTCAAGCTCGACAATATGAGAACGCAACCGAGTAAACTTTTATCTCTTTTACGGACCCGTACGGATACGATCACACGAAAAAGGAACCCCCCTGGAGTCTCCTTTAAACCCTTTTCAGACTCTCTAAAAATGAAAAGATTGTCGAGTGATCTTGCTTCCTTTCACACTCGTTAAAAGGTTAGAAAGGGCGTCTTTCGAGTGATAATTTAACCATTTTTCAGTCTCGATGGACTACTGTACGAAAAAGGAACTGAGAGAGTTCTCTTTTAAGTGTTTTTCCAAACTCTATAATCCCGAAAAACCTTCGAGTTTTCTGTCTTTGGGCTCGTTAAAACACACATCGACAGACCCATATGGGACCGAACCCTTACTTCTTCCGGTTCGTTAAACAAAGGAAGAGGAACTTACCGAAGGTGAGTTATATCGAGCATGTGTTATCCTCCTCGAGCTCGTTAAATTAAAAAGAGGTACTCATCTATCTGGATGGGGGAAAAATGGAAAGGAGCAAGCCAAGCAGTCTCTTGAGAACACCATCTAGCACTTCTTAGAGTCGCCCTTGAACACGACACTTTAATATTCGCTCATATCATAACCCGCTGAACCTCTGCACTGAGCCAATCTTTGAGTTTCCTTTCATTCCTGTGGGTCACCCGACGCGAGTCACAGTACCCATCGCACAATTTTGGTCCATGTCATGTTTTGCTGTCGTGCCTCAGTGTTCAAGGGAAGTATCTGCCTCGAGAGTCAACCATCCCAAATATCTTGCCTCAAAACCTGTGTCAGTCCATGTCCGTTTGATCTACCAACTGCATCTCTATGCCTATTTCGCATCATTGATGGGGGATACATCAAGGCCCTCCCTCGACGAGTCTATTCCTGTCGACTTCAACACATTATCCGGGAACTAGACTTAGAAATTATTTAGTACTTTGGGACCTGCATGCCTCAATGGCAGGCCTCCTCACGTTCGACAGTGGGTTCAAATCATTGACCTTTGATTGAATGATTCCACGAATGTTCGAATTCATCACATCAATTCACATTCGATGGGATGTACTAAGATACCTTGGGAATCATTGACATTAACAGTGATCTCCCTCGCACTTGTTAACGGTTTACCTCATCGACTGGTAATCAAGTGGTTTCTGCCATGTTCGACACCAAGACATCTATTCACATGGTTAGAATCGTATCACGTAGGGGTTGGTTAGAAGACCCTGGGTTGAGTAATTCACCTTGATATATGTTTCACCCAGGTTGCGAAGGAGTTCTGGACAAAAAACACATACATTTTTACATAGATCCACTTTGTATTGGTCGTGGCTATGTTTTGTCATCTCATAGATCCACTGTGTATTCTTCGTGGCTACGATCAGTCTGAGTTATCAAAGTATAGATCCACAGTGTATCTTCGGTGGCTATACCCTTTTTTACCAATACGATTATGGATCCGCAGTGTATTTTATGGCGGCCATATCTTGCAAGTCTTGATCACCCAAGCATAGGTATGCCTGCCTTGGGTTTTGGAATATGTCATGATATTTGTTGGATGTTTGTGTGCAGCTTCCGTCAGGTTCTCCGAGTCTATACCCTTGCTTGAATGTTTGCAAAGTATTTCAGTCATCAATTCGTATCTTCTGACTTCATACTTTGGGGGGCATTCTATTACATGTCAAAATTGCTAAGTGTCGCATTGTCCCTGTCAATCGTCGTAAGTGTCGCATCTTCCCTACAACTTTCGCAAGTGTCACAAGTTGATCACTAGTGTTGCAAATGATGTCTAGACATGATGCCATGATCACGAAACTAAGGAGGCACTTATGACACCTCACATGACTGATTTGGGGGAGAGAAATTGATTTACTAGAATCAAATAGCTCTTGACACCTGAAAGAGGCCCTAAAACATTGGTTTGGAGGGGGAACGCTCCCCTACTATAGCTACAGAAGCACTGGTTCTCCTCTACTATGATTCAAGGAGCATTATAACGCACCTTAGGCCCTTCTAGAGGAGCGCTTCTCATCTTAAGAGTGCTGGCTCTTTCCCAAGGCACACCAGGAGTGCTACAACGCTCTGATACCCCTTTTGGGGGAGCACTCCCTATTCTGGGTCAATTGTTAGCCCGTTGAGTCGAATGAGGAGGAGATAATTCGAGATTAGAAGGCAGTTGTGCTCGAATTCTTGGTTTCATCAAAAGATCCCTGATCCAAGGAGATGGTTCCTAACTGGTTCTAAACATAACTCAAGAGGTTAGGCCCCTCCCAACCTATATAAACAGGCTTCATGATGGTGGAAAGGGGGAAGAACTGAACATATGAAACTTATGATCTTGGAGGAAACTGACAGTCAGCCAAAGAGAAGTGATCAGTGAAGTTGCTGTTATCCAGGTTGTGGATCTTTTAGGAAAGGGTTAGACGAAGAGGACTTGACGAAGCTGTCGCATTCACATCTACGATTGTAAGTAATGTTGTCGTTATTCTCATTAATATGACATGCTTGGCCTGTTTCTTTCTAGTTTGTGTTTAATGTTACATGAACTTATCATTTACTGATAGATCTATTTTCAAGCTAATGTCAATAGAGTAGGAAGTGGTCGTATCTTGTTTTTTCCACAGACCTCAGCGAGGAGAAAAAGTATTGGAGCGCAACTCGGAGCGTGCAGGGACAGACGTCGATTAAAAGGTACTTATGTTAACCTCCCTTCTCATGCATTAGTTTAGATAGATTTGAAAGGAAGTCAGTTTCCAAGTTAAGAATTTTTTTGTCTAGGGTTAAGGTCAAGCCTTAGAGGTGATCTACCTGTCCGCTGGGAGATTTTCCTACAACACTAGGACAGGGTCTTTAGATATTGGTGAGAAATTCTGAGCTTTCGTTTCCTTGGTAGTATTTGTTGCATGCTTAGAAGGCTTCTCTGCTATGAGAGGTTGATCAAGGATGTCAGACTTCCCTTATTTCTTCTTTGACCTGAGGTTGTATTTGTTGGGACTCCTATCATGGGCTTTCTCCCCCTTACTCAACTCATTTATTTGGCTATTCATGAGGAATTCTTCGTATGCATATTGATTTAAATGAGGGAAAGGAGAGGTGTCCTCAATACAATGAATTTCAATGAATTTCAGGGTCTATCTCTTATTATTCCTCTTCCTTATCAATAACAAGGTTGTTTTGAAAAGGATCACGGGTTATCTAATCATTTCTATCTCTATCCCTTTGTTCCCTTGGCATAATCTAAGGAACATTATTGTGCGGCCTCCTGAAGTTGCCTCTATTGTCAACATTTTGAGGATTTTTGTATGTCGGTTTCCCCTCCATTTTGATTTTCTCCATCTTTGCAGACAGAGACTTTACCATCTTTGTCAATTCATCTACTTGAGGGTAAGATATAGAAGAACCAGAGGTTGAGGCCGCAAACCTCCCTCTTCCCTTGTCTCTGTCAGATTTTCTTCTGAGCTTGTTAATTGCCAACACATTGGATTCTACTTCCAGGGCTGCATCTTGCATGTTAGCCAAGTAGGTATCCCTTCTTTCTTTGAGAAGGAGGCAAAAATCAGGGTTAAAAGCACTAGCATAAGCGATTTTGGTAGAGGCTTCTGAGGGATTTATCTCAATAGGGATCTTATTATACATTTTATTGAATATTTTGGAGAAGTCAGAGACATACTCTCCTTCCTTTCTCTTCAAGGACCCAAACTCTGTCATGTAATACATGAAATCTTTTTTATCTCCCCACTATCTCAAGAAGGCATTATCTAGAGCTTCATTCCCAACAATAGATCTAAGGGTCAGTCCCCTAAACCATTTCCTAACCTCACCATCAAGGCTCTGGACAAAGACTCTCATCCAGACATCTTCATTTTCAATGTTCAGGTTGTCTACATAATTGTAGAAGGAAACAAGGTATTCTTCAACAATTATGTCCTCCTCTCCAGTGAATTTAGGCATATACTTCAAGTAATATCCAACAGGGAGAGGATTCATTGGCTGAGGTAGGACTAGAGGGGCATACCTTGCAGCCACTATGGCATCCATTATGTTTCCAAGGGGATTAGCACCTTCCATAGGGATATGAGGTGGAGGAGAATTATGAGGAGAAGGGGATCTAACAGAGGAGACTAGAACTAAGCTTGCAGGAGGAAAATGAAACAATAGAGGATTTGAGGAGGAGGCTAATGGGTTTAAGGGAACAAAGGTTTCTCTTCTCTCATCAACAACAACAACAATAGGAGGAGGGGTGGTAAAGCCTGGGGTAGGAAAATCTCCTGAATTCTTGTGTCTAGACCAGGCTACAACGTCAAGGGAGAAAGGAGTGACAAATCTCTCTCCCTCTAATCCAAGACCAGGAGGATAAAACTCGACAGGAACACTCCCAAAATTTTAAAAATGAGAAACTCCAACAAGAGGTCTGATAGGAAACTAAGAAGAAGATATTGGAGTCTCTAACAGAGGGCAATGAGAACTATAAGAAATACCTGGTTCAATAGTTGAAACTTGTTCTCGGAGGGCCTTTCCCTTTATGATAATATTTTCTAGATCTGCTTCAGGTGTTTCTAGGGGCAGCTAGGGGGTAGACCTCGTATGTATGCCTTCGGATGCCACAACTGAAACAACAGGTTCACCACAGTGGAGTCATCACAATGGAGTCATCCCAATGGAGTCGCAAGGTGCAGAGTAGCAATCTTGTAGGGCTCTTATGCTTGATGCACCTTCAGAATCAGAGGCTCAATGTCATTCAATCTCGAGGAAAATCTTCAACTTCGTCCTCGACAATGACGCCAGAAATGTTAGCACCAGGAGTCACTCCTAGATTCCAGCAGGAGTAAGCTCGATACCCATCAATTTATATATCACATGTTGTTTATAAAGGGTGACTGAATGGGAGTAAACTCAGAACAATATCGTTTTAACTCAAAAAACTGGGTTGGAAATACAGATCTAGGTGAGGTCTTGATCTAACTTAGGCCAGTAAGTTGTTTAGTGGTAAGTAGGTGGAGGAGAAACGAGAAAGGAATGAAAGTCTTCTCTGGACATCTGGTCTTCCAACAACCTTTGGAGGAAAAGCCTCAGATATGAGATCCTCTCAAATCTAGAAAACTTCAAGAAACTTAAAATGATGTAAAAAATGATAGAATCAAAGATACACTACATCATCATTACAACACCCGACTGGATCATCCATGCCCGGGATTTAAGAGTTAGAAGAAAAGAGTAAACAAGAGGCTGGTTTCCATTAAACAAGAAGTCTCAAGTGTCAGTCTATAACCAGAGAACTGGAGGCCTCGTTAAAACTTTACAATTGGGAGCTTAGCTCTTCGATTGATCCTTTCAAAAATACAAAAACTAAGCATATATACTCAGAGCAATTTGCCCCCCCTAATAGTAGGAGGGTAGTTGAGACATTAATTCCAAGCCTACCATGCGCATGATCTTTTGTCAGGGTAGGCTCAGACCGGCATGGATCCTGCAAGAAAGCCTGCACACATGGGTACCATAGGCTTAATTGCTCCAGACTTCCCACACCTTCCATTCATGGCTTAAGCTAAGGTTTCAACCACCTGCTCAAATTTTGTTAACTCCTTTCTTCCATGGTGGGTGGACGAGACTACGTGTATAGGGGATGACCACGTGCCTGCTCCTTAAGTTTCGGGGGATATCTCCCCTTTCTTCTAGATCTACCCTCAAAGGGACCCTGAGCTGTGACCGTGTGTCTCTTGCTTGGATGGCTCAGATTGATCCTTGATTGACGATCTCAATTGTGTCTGGAATTCTTGCACCGGGGATCCACGATGCACTTCCTTTCCTTTTCCCCGGTGCCCAATCTTGAGAAATGGCTACTTTATAATTCAATGGTCGGATTTGCATAGAACTGATGGCCACGATGATTCCCTGAAGGCTCCAAGTCGCTGACCCACCTTCCATATGACTGGGCGCTAGGACCGTGGGCCCAGACCACCCACGTCGTTTTGAGGTTTCTCTTTCTCATATATGCAATGGAGAGGAGCGACCCCTTGTCACTTAGAATCGTGATAGCCGAAATCGTGATGGGGCGTAATAACGCACCATGTGTCTATTGCTTGAACGACCCATATTGGCATGGCTATCATTTCAATGTGGGTCCACCGTGGCCATGCGCCCCTCCTCTTCACTGGCCCACTCCTTTCAATATGACCTTGGGCTATGACCATGGGCTAGACTCTCGGGGCTTTTCATTTTGGGGCATAAGGATGTGGGTGTGCTTGCTAACGGAAACCCCAAAATTCCAACTACCGAAATCGCACAATCGGCTGCCACCTATCCCCCACTTGGATCGGATGGCGCAAATTAAATCGTGACTTTCTCCATTAGGGATGAGCCTTGGCGCTAAACCTTGGGCAAGTCCACGGCTCCAGTTTATCCGATGACCGTCGATCTGCCTTGATGATAGATCCTCGCCGTTGAAACCAGTGTTTTCCCAATCGCTCGCTTTGTGTCTCTTTTTAGCCAATCTCGGTGTTGCATATAGTGGAAATGGGGATTCGACTGACCAGACTTAGGATTGGGAAGGCAAAGGTTCAGTGATGGAGGTAAAAGGAGGAGGGATCAACCTTCAGAAGATATAGAGGAATTCAGGGC
The DNA here is from genome assembly GCA_009831015.1 of Picea engelmannii. Lineage (NCBI taxonomy): Eukaryota > Viridiplantae > Streptophyta > Pinopsida > Pinales > Pinaceae > Picea > Picea engelmannii. Next base: position 816,570 of record ML777606.1, on the reverse strand, counting down.
CGATCTCTTCCTGGCATATTGACAGGAAAAGACTAGTCGATCAAGAAGGATGACTGCAAATGAAAGAGAAGAACATGCCAGGATGGGAAAGGAAAACCACGATCGGGTAGAAAGAAGGGGAGAAGACAAGAAAAATTATAGACACAGGAAGAAAACACAGACCCCGAAAGTCTTGGCAGGATATGTGATAACGGGATGAATCCTGCGATTGAGCATTGATTATGTGTCTTGGAGGTCCTAACCTTGCAGGGTTGGTTGGACGAGTATATAGCTCTTATTATATTTATGTGATATGGTTGATCTACGAGTAACAATGGTGTTGTAACTGAATCTTGTTGTGCAATGAAATAGATGAGAGGGTAATGTTAATGTTGTTGTATATCAGTTCCTCTTTACAAATGTCATAATTAATGTTAAAAAAAATAATTACCACCAATATCTACTTACATTTATGTCTTAACATAGGGGTCTTTACAAATATTCAAAAGGTAGTTTCTTCCACTTAATGAGATTCTATGAAATCAATATATTCCTCAATTGGAGAATTCTTGTATCATTGATAGCTTCAGGCTCTAATATGTTTTTTCCTTCCTCACAAAGTGTAATGACCCCTCTGTTACACCATCAATGTAAGTGAGTACAGTAGTGGTAATTGTTTTTTTGAAACATTAACAGTTAGAACAAGTGATATGCGACAAAAACATACATCAATATTTACACATTCTATTATCATATACATCATTACACAACAATAATCAAATACAACATCATGATGCTAATAGATCTATTATATCACATCATGGTAACAAAAATGTTTATCTTCCCAACCTACATTGCAAGGTTAGGGCCTACAATACACATAGTCAATGCTCAAGTCCAATATTCATCTGATTGATTTTGATCATTTAAGGTCTCATGACTAGAGATTGTTCTAAAGAACATGGATATATATATTCTCATAACCAAATCAATTATAGACTCAGGACTATAGTAATAGTAAGATTCTTGTTTATAACGCAAATTAAACATTCAAATACTCATCATACTAGAAATAAGTTTGACAATTCATCAATACTAAATCACATCATAAGAATTACAAAAAGATTGGTTTCAACCAATTAAAATTTAACGCTATTACCATAATACATCATAATACATCGTGATATGATCCAACCCAAGATAAATATAAACAATGAAATAAGCATTCATAAGAAATAGTATAAAATCTTCTTTTTATACTAATAACGTTACTCATATAACTTCAAGATGGAATTTATACATTTTACCTTAATAATTTCACATCCAAACGTCAAGAATTAATTTAAAGTATTCAACTAAAATCTAAGTACTTTTCTTAGAATAGTAATAAGTTACTAGGTATAAGGAAATTTTACTTTCCTTACTAAAATTCCTTATCTTGAGTTATGTTTTCAATGTATAAGGCACACCAATGATAAACAAAAATTTCCTATTTAAAATTTTCCACCATATCGTGAATTTTATGTAATTAAAAGACTTTTCTCCAAATTTCCTAATACCATATCATATTTTTATTTTAATAGATATTCCATTTCAATTCTTCATAGGTGACATTAACAAAATATTCTTAAATTACCATTCTATGTACTACATGTATTATCAAGTAAAAATCCAATCTATTCTAAATTAACTACATATTCTATGACTTATCTTGCCACCTTATTTTAATATATATTAATAATACCTTTATTATCTTCTTAAAACATTTAGCTAAGATAGTGCATGTAATAGAGTCCATAATTATAAGTGTGTGATCCTTTGTGCGAACATATTTCATTTTAATGACTTTAGACACAACCTACTCTCTTAGAAAATGAAATTTAATGGGAATGTGCTTTGTTTTTGAATGCATAACAGGATTTTTAGAAATACTAGTTGCACTGGTATTATCATAGAAAATAGTTATAGGTTCATCATAATGAATATGTATATCTTCTAGCATCTGTTTCATCCATAGAACCTGAGTGCAACAACCTCCAGCTGCTATGTATTCTGCTTCAGCAGTAGACAGAGACACTGCTGATTGTTTTTTACTTGACCAACTTACAAGACATCCTCCAAGAAAAAATGTTGCTCCACTAGTACTCTTCATGTCATCAACACAACCTGCCCAATCAACATCAGTGAAAGCATATAACTCAAGTTGATTACTTGTAGGATACCACAAGCCATATTCTGTTGTTCCCTTAAGATATCTGAAAATTCTTTTGACTGCAAGTAGATGAGAAGTTTTTGGTGAAGCTTGAAATCTGCCAACTTGACAAACTACATGCATAATATCAAGTCTTGTACTTGTAGCATAAAGAAGACTACCAATCATATATCTATATATTGTCTAATCAACATCTTTAGTATCATCAAACTTACTTACTTTACATCGAGTAACCATGGGAGTGCCAACTGGTTTAGAATCTTCCATCTGAAATTTCTTAAGCATTTCATTGATATACTTGGTTTGAGAAATGGAAATACCCTTATCAAATTGAGTAATTTGCAGGCCTAAAAAAAATTTCATTTCTCCTAGCATGGACATCTCAAACTCTTTCTGCATACTTTCAACAAACTGTTTACTGTGCCTATTATCATCACTACCAAAAATGATATCATCTACATATATCTCAACAATGATCAGGCTATCATTTTTTTCTCTAATATATAGATTACTATCCATCTTATTTCTGAAAACTCATTTAACCCCTATGAGATTCTTATTCAAAGGTCTAGGAACCAATTCCTGTGTCTTATTCTTTTCTATTTGACTAAGTTCTTCAATCATTTCTTTCATCCAGTATTCATCTTTAATTGCTTCTTCAATACTTTTGGGTTCAATTAGAGAAAGAAAAGATACATGTTCATGAGTTGAGGTGGATTCTTGCCTTCTGCTTCTTGTTCCAACACCTGCATTTAAGTCACCAATTATATGTTCTTCAGGGTGATTTTTTTGTATTCTCTTGCTTGGAGTCTTTGATGGAGTCATGCTTTTGGATGGAGTTGTACCCTGTATCAAAGTAGGATTTAAATGTTCACTGTCAGCAGCCTTAGTTTATTTTGTTTCACTTACTTCTTCATCCATCTTATGTTTGTCATATATTTCATGTTGATCCTTTTGTTTAGATTTTGATTTAAAAAACGAGGACTCATCAAATGTTACATCTATAGATTCAACAATCTTTCTTAATATGAAATTATAGCATTTATAAGCCTTTATTGAACATGAATATCCAACTAATAGGCCTTCATCAGTTCTAGAGTCTAATTTTCCCAGATCTTTGTTAATTCTTTTGATGTAACACTTACTCCCAAAAACTCTAAAATGTTTTATGTTTGTTGGTCTTCCTTTCCATAATTGATAGGGTGTCTTATCAGTATTATTTCTGAGAAAAATTCTATTCAATATGTGTATAGTGGTATAAATAGCTTGAGGCCAAAACATGTCATTCAATTTGGACTCATTTAACATTGTTCCTGCCATTTCCATAAAAATTATGTTTTTTCTTTCAACAACACCATTTTGTTGAGGTGTTTCTGTAACAGAGAAATGCCTTTTAATTCCATTTTCAACACAATAATTGTTAAATTCTTTTGACACAAACTCTCCTCCATTGTCTGACCTTAAGCACTTAATCTTCATATCAATTCCATTTTCAGTCAATTCTTTGAAAACTTGAAAGCAGCTAAAAGTTCCAGACTTCTTTTTCAATAAAAACAACCAAGTCATTCGAGTAAAATCATCCACAAATAATAGAAAGTATCTTTCACCATTTAGACTTGTTGGCCTTATAGGTCCACATACATCAGCATGTATTATTTCCAAAGGTTTTGTTGTAGAATATTCCTTTGTTTTAAACTTGACTCTAGTTTGTTTACCATGTTGACATTGTTTACAAATAGAGTTGGAAATATTCTTTATGACAGGTAAGTTCCTTATTGCCTCCTTTTTATTTAACTGAATCAAATTGTCAAAGTTAATATGCCCAAGTCTTTTATGCCACAACCAACTTTCATCTTCATGTCCAAGATAACAATTTTCATCGTTCTCATCTAAAATGTATATGTTATTTGATGTTCTTGTAGCTGTTCCAACTAACTGATTTGTTTTAACATACCTAATTTGACATTATTTAGAATCAAATATCATAAGATTCCCTTTATCACATGTTTGAGTTATACTCAACAAGTTATGTTCCATATTTTCAACTAGTAAAACATTTTTAGCCATTATGTCTTTGTTCAAACAAACAGTGCCTCTTCCAACTATTTGAGTTGATTGATCATTACCAAATGTGACTGAACCTTCTTTTCTTTCAACTAAAGAATCAAAGATTTGTTTTCTGCCTGTCATATGTTTTGAGCATCCACTATCCACACACCACTTAACTTTATGATCTGCTTGTAGAGCTATGATGCATTTTTCAGTGTTCAAATTTTCACTTTTCTTTTTCGAATATTTGGTTTTCAAATCTGTGTAAATAGGTTCATTAAATTTCTGAAAATTCATAGGACAATTTCTTGACATATGCCCAAAGTTGTTACATTTATAACACTCGGTCTCATATCTTAAAGTGTCAAATCTATTGTAAGAATAGTTTATATTACTTTGACTCATTTTACTATGTCTTCTTCCATATTCAAAATTAGGCCTTTCATGACTGTTATGTGAATTTACCTTTCTTGAGAAATTATTACAAAATGCAGCCTTATGTCCATACTTATAACAAAAGAAACAATAGCCTTCAAACCTATTTTGATGTCTGTCATAACTTCTTCTATGCACTATTGAAGCCTTACTCTCTTCTTTCCTTTCTGATTCAATCTTCTTGCTAGTAACTTTCTTATGATTATCCTTTGTTCCTGCTTTCTCAACACATGAACAAGAACATCCATTAGTTACTGCAGATTTATAACCAATTCCAGTCTTATCATATGTTGATCTTTGACTGCAAATAATTTGATCCAACACTTGAGAACTACGATTCATGTTATTTTCTTGTACTTTCTTTCTTGATGAGACTACTTCAAATTTTAAACCTTCATTTTTCTTATCCTTTTTTGCAAGCATTTTAGTTAGAGCTTCTTCAGTCACTCTAGCCTCTTCTATTTTAAGCTTTAATTCAACTAATATGATTTCAATGCTCTCAATTAAACCATTTGATTTCTGTAATTCAAATTCTAGATTCTCAATTTCTCTTTTGAATTGTTTACATTCTCTTCTTACTTTCTTTAGTTCAAAAAAAACACTTACAAGTTCAGCTTCCAGGTTACTTCAAGATTTAGTTTAATCACTGGAAGTTTGATCTTTAATAATGGATAAGAAATCTGATTTTACTAAACATGGATTACCTCTGTTTGATGGACATAATTATGCTTTTTGGAGTATCAGGATGAAGTTGTTTTTGCAGTCTCAAGGAGTAGATGTTTGGCAAGCTGTGTTGAATGAATATAAGGCTCCAACAACAGTTCCAACAGATGTTGTAGGGAAGAAACTCTATGAGAGTAAACTCTATGAGATTTAAAGTTTGTCATCAATTCTAAAGGGGGAGTTTGTTGGTCATTTTGCACAGGTTGTTGCACAGGCTTTGTTGTTAATGTCAAACTTTTCGCTGACAGTTCCTTCGGAATCCGGGAATTCAAAAATTGCAAGTTGAAAGATTCGAGAATTCGGAGATTACAAGTTCATAGAATGGAGGCATGCTTCTCGATATACTAAAACGCGAATTCACAATTCAATCCAGACCATTGGATGATGGAGGGTCAAGGACCATTGATCCAAATATAAGTAGAAATCAGATATCAGGAAACAAAGAAAGGAGGAGCTCCAACCTTTGACATCGCGATATGCGAAATCGCGAAATGAAAAGTCTCGAAAGGCGGTGAGTCGTCGATCAGAGTGCAAAGTTCCAATGAGATCAGGTCTGTCTGATCATGAAATACCGAAAGGCACACACGTCACATGATCTACGATTTCGAGAGGTTTTGTTGGAGGTCATGAACACCTGATGGCCAAAGTACTGAAACCCCAACAACCATCCATCTCGATGAATGATTAAGTCATGTCCATTGGATTAATCATTGGAGGGGTAATATAAGATTCGTATATGACCATTGATCTGTCCCCGAGAAGTTAATGAGAACCATTCGTTCTATATCCACCAGATCAATTGTGAAGGTGTCAAATCATTTCAGGGATCACGATTTGGAGTTTCGAAACACTTCATCACTGAAACGCCGAAATGTGAAATTCCAAAATGAAGAGTACACATGGCAAGAGGTCAGCGTTTCGATGACTAAAAAGTCAAGAGAGGAGTGCTCTATCTTCTGAAAGAATGATAAGATGAGGATCGTTGGATGAAAAGGACACGTGGCTATCGATTATCATTTCGCTGACTGACAGTCAAAGGAAGAAAATTCCCCAACCTTCTAACTCCCAAAGTGCGAAACACAAAAACACCTTTTTGGCGTAGGTTGTGGTTACCGCCGGTGGTCGTATGAGAGGGAGGAGCTAGCATGAAGCTAAACCCCATTTCGGGAATCGCAACATGAAGAGGTGAGATGTCTTCACCTCAGGATTGTCAATATGCGAATCGTGAAAGCGCCTTTTTTATTAAGCCCATGGTCACAGCCAATGGGAATATGGTTTAGCACAAATGTCTTGCTAAAGCACTCAAGGCTTGTTTCTGTTGAAAATTCAAAACTCAACGTATGCTCATTGAACGACACTGATTAAATGATGAAATAAATCGAACGGTTGCTATTCTTCTTGATGCCTTAGCCAATAATAATTTATGTAAGGTAGTTGTTCAGTTATTGTAACTAATTCTTTGAAGCATGAGGATTCTAATGTACACTTTGATTTTCAAAGAAAGTGTGTGAGAGATTGTGGGTGACGAGTGGGGAATAATGGTGGAGCCGAAGCTCTGAAACAATGAGAAGAAATGATGAAAACAGAGAAAAGATTAAGGAGAGAATATATATGCGCAAATTGATAAATTTATGAGGTTTGGTCAAGGATGGATTCTGATATGAATATATAAACAGAGAGGACTTAAATGTCTAATATTTGACATTGGTTTGCAGGTTCTTAGTGAGAGAGAAGGATTCCAGGGTGGTATGGACGAGCAAGGGGAGACTGTAAAAGTCTCCTATACAAGTTGGTGCTTGTATATATGGGAGTTGTAGCTTCCATTCAGTAGGTGTTGAAGAAACAGAGGTAGCGACATCATCTTGGTTGTAGCTCAAATACAATAAGAATGTAAAGAGGAGTTGGAGCTTGCCTTTCATTCATAAGAAGAAGAGGTTTTTCCCTTTTGGGTTTCCTCATGAAAAATCACTGTGTCACTGTTTTATTTATGTGATTGTCTATTTATTGGTTAAATGTATTACTGCAAGTTAAATGTTAAAGGCATGATTTATTGATTAATAAGTAATCTGCTTATCAAATGAAATAAATTTTATACAACTGATTCACCCCCCCTCAGTTGACTTATCATGTTCAACAGGACCCCCTTGTATAATGAGATATCAGATCTAGTTCTTATTTCATGTTATGCTTCTATTTGACACTGTTACAAAGTTCTACATGATTGATGAAATCTTTGTTTTATTGGAAATGGATAAGGCCTATTATGTGTTGGTTCTAATTGTGACAAATGAATGATGGATAAGGCATGTTGCGTGTGTTTCTGTTGCTCTAGGCTCTAAATTTAATGTTACTATCGCCTATGTTATCCATTGTTACCCTTGCTATATGTTCTTGGATGCATTACTGTGACACCTTCATAAGATACATGTTAGTAACAATATATAAGAGTAGTTGAAAAGAGATAAAAGAAATATGGAAAAGTGCAAAAAGAAGAAACTAGACTATACTAATATGTTGCACTATGCATTTGAAATTTAGATGGATTGTTGTTAGTCCTAGCTAATGGGTTAATGGTTATACAATTTATTGAGTTATATGGAAATGCATGTGATATTTGCTATAGTATGGTTGGCAATGGTTAATGTGACATAGGGTGGCACTCTTGGAAATTAGTGGATGATGGTTTCGATGCATGGTTTAATTGAATGAAGTAATGAATTAATGGGATGGCATGTACTAAGGAATTGAATGACTGAAGGGTGGAGGCAACGTGCATTTACTGCACGTGACTCCATACCCTTCCCATTGGCCATCACCCTAGATATTTTTCAATTGTGTTCGTTATGGCTAAGCTCTGATTTTCAAGCAGAGGAAGAACTATTTGACCAAGCTCGAATTTTTAAGGTTTTCATGGATACAGGTATGTCTTTTTTCCATCCATGGACCCGCTCTGGTTATGAAATAGATATTTTCTCGATGATGTATGAGTCTATGTTTTCATTAAGTCTGGAAACTGTGTAAATTTGTGATATTTTTCTGGATTAAACCGTTGGTGTGGTTTCATTGCAATAATGTTGAAGTTACAGTTTCATTGATCATTTTGAGTTTAGAAATCATGAAGGCTCTCTGTCATTATTATTGGTCTTGGTTGAAGGGTTTTCATTTGGTCCAGATTGGCTAGCTGTCTCTACGCTTTCTTATCACCTTACCCAGTCATTTGTTGTTATGGGGTTTGCTAGGTTTGAAACACTTGTGTCACTGCGTATCGTTCACTTGAGTATGGGTTCATTCATGTTACTGGTGTTTGCACAAGGGGTTATGATAGTCATTATGCCAAAGGGCTTTCTTAAGTTTGATTGCTATTTCTTGGCTTTGTTTTATCTCAACATTCTTCAGTCAATTGGGAAAACCACGAGGTTTAGGCCCTAGGTGTTCTAAGTATTGTTACAGAGCCAAAATGAAACCTTTATCCTCTATTCATGGTTTCTCCTATCATGGGAATTGTCACCCTATCTACGAAGTTATTGGTGGTATACCCTGTGTGTGCACTGTTGGCCTCGGGGTT
>ML777606.1:782179-799350 GCA_009831015.1 Picea engelmannii | reverse complement strand
CTTGAAAACATTTTCACAAAGAGTCTTAAAGAAGTGAATTTTTTCAAACTTCAATCTATGTTAGGATTTAAATAAGTTGTTATTAAGGGGAGATATGATCTAATGTATCCTTCCTTCCTTAGTGTGTCACTTTTATAAGTCCTTCCATCATATGTCAAGTTTTTCTTAATGAGGGATGTTAGGATATTTAGACACTTAAGAGTTATTTAATATCAATTTGGTCTAATGAGTCTTTAGGTAAAGTGTGTTTATTTAGTGTACATTTGTAATTATCTAATCCAATGGTTCTAGACATAAAGTGGTATGGCAATTCATCTTCTCCTCAATACCAATGACTATTGATCCCTGGATTAACACATGATTAGTCCATGACCTCTATTTAAAGAACATGAAAGGTCATCTTCTAATGATCATTTTTCAAAGATTCATATGTAAAAATATAACATTTTCATTAATATTTTTGTAATGACCCCACCATTACGAAAACAAGAAATGTACAATAGGTCAATTGTTTTTTCTTTTAAATCTTGGTTAGAAAATTAAAACATCGTAATAAAGGAAACATCATCGACACATCAATCACATATATTAGCGAAACAATAATAATGCATTAATAATCAATTACGACAAATGCTGACACATCATCACCCTGAACCACACATATCGATGATTAACACGATATTTAACAACAACCCAACATCAATGCGTTCTACAATTAACGACGACGCATAACAGTATGAATCTTAAACATTCAACACATTTCATAAGTACCATCATCAGATATCTCTAAGAAAACATAAGATAACATAATGAATCATAAGGATCATGAAGATAATCACAAGAAACACATAATATACTACCCGTCCAACCTACCCTGCAAGGTTAGGACCTCCAAGACACATAAGAAACACACAATCCTAGGTTCCAATTGAATTTAACCATTTGATGTCTCAAGGCTGGTGAATTTTCTGAGGAACAAGGAGGTGTCTACATCCCACTAACACAATCAATCTAAGCCATTGGCTAAAATCAATAGAGTCTACGATCATCGATCACATCAATCCATCAATCCTAAACATCGTTTAATCAAGGCATAAGGGTAATCATTCACATAACACAAAAATACCATAATAAATCCAAGGTGAAAGCATTTGTTAGTTATTTTCAAGGTGCAAGGCCGAATCACAAAATACAATCATTCATAGTAATAAATTTTATTACATGCTAGAAGACTAATTCCTAAGACCATCATTATTACATAAAATTAATTTTCACAAGAAGTCCAAAAATCTATAACTATCATTTATGACACAAAATCCATTGCACAAGAAGTCTGAGATCTAACTATCACACATGACATAAAATACATAAGCGAAAGAATTCTAATATCATCACAGCTAAATCAATGACGCAAGGTAAATATATTCATTACTTTTTATTTGTGGAAAAGTCTAAGATCTAACCATCATACACGACATAAAATCCATAAGCGCAAGAAGCCCAATCTAAAATAATAGTTTATTACCTATAATTTAGTGCACGCAAGGAGTCTAAACTCAACGAGTCCTATATCCCATTATGGAATTGCACGCGAGAATTCTAATCAACAAGTCATCGTTTATATTAATTATTCGAGATGCATAAGATGTCTAGCCACTTAATTAACCCCACGTAACATTACTCAGTGCGCGCAATCAATTATTAACTACTTCACTCATAGGCATTGCAAAATCATTGTGCTAGGGAAACTATCCATATATCGTGGCAAAAAACTTTAATTGTTATTCTAAACAAAATGGTACAAGGTCAATAACTTATCAACAACACAATTGTCATGCATTGATTTTATAAAAGGACCAACTAAAAGATGATAAAGGTGGGTTTCCCAACCATCTAATATAGGGGTTTTTGAGCAAATTTAGAAATCAACTAACACAACATGCAATAGTAACTTTGGTACAACCCAATATTCATTTAATTAATCATCAACTCAATACCAGGTAAGCATGGAAGAGAACTTAAGGTGGCATTGGATTATCATAATAATGCATGGATTAGCATAATAAACATTCAAGCCAAAAATTAAGGAAGACACATTTTCTAAGCAATAAGTTTTGTTTTTCATTTTAGTAATGGAGTAAAGACTCCAGATCCTGCTTCATGAATCCCCTAAGCTCGTGGTGAAGCTTTACTGCCCAGCTCGTAAGGAGGGACTGTGGGGATATTGGGAAAATCCCAATGATAAAACCTCGCTGGAAACGAAAACATACGGGAAATTTCAGCTGAGAAAACGCAGTGTAAGGGAACACTACGTGGAGAGAAAAAAAAATGAGCAAGGGATTTGGGCAAGCTTAGGTCTGAGCCCCTTTTTAGGAAAACGAGTTTACACAAAAGACTGCGCATACAAATCTGAGCGCCATAAAAAAAGGAGGTACGAGCGTGAGCGCGCAGATCATTAAAGCTCAAACATTGGAGCAGGAAAGGAACCGTTGGCACATTAAAAAACCCAAAGGGATGAGTAATTATACAGCAAGCGTTCAGTGGTTAGACTCGCTGTAGGAGGCAGTGGAACTGTTGGCATTTCAAACGGATTTGTTTTTGAGTTAGAAAAACCCCATAACATGCAAAAATCGATTTATGGGGCTGCGAAAAAATCTCCCCACTCAGAGGTACAAAAGATCCCACGCTGGGATTTCAAGCCCCACCTCCTCCCCCCCGCCCGCCGCCCCTTTCCTCCCCCACATAGAGAAACAAGCACAGGGTAAGTCAACATGTAGAGCCAAGGAAGTTGCAATGCAGACTTGACCTAGTATAAGGTACCCCAAGAAAAAAAAAACCTCGTAGCAAGAGTAGGCCAATGCAGAGAACGAAAGAAGGCGCATGGGTTTATTACTCAATTCAGAAAGGTATGCCAATGCAGAGGCTTAAAAACGTTGGGCGAGATATCAAGCACAAGGGTAACACCAAGTTGGGAGAATTCCTCAATCATTAATAAATTATCGTTAGAGATAATGATGAAAACCAAAAGGATTAAGCATCCATACATAATTTTAAAAGACTACAACACACATTAAAATGTTAACAAATTCTTACAAATACCACCACCAAAGATGAGACTTCGAGGGCGATCTTGAAGAAAAAATACGCAGGATTTAAATTAAAAACACGGACCTCTTCATTATCAGATCAACAAATAATTTCACTCCCATCCAGATCCAAGAAACCATTACAAAATAATCTACGTATAAATCCACACACAAATTTAAACTACTTTACAATGTAAAATTGAACGTGTATGGTAACCAGCTGGTGGCTTGTTGTGGTTCTTCAGTTACTGGCGATCCTCCTCGCTCCCGCTTGCTAATCGCTGAGACCTCATTGGTACCTCCCAGCCAACGCTAGGGTTACTCTTCTTCCCCCTTAACCCTCGAACCGCAAAAGGGCCACGCACACAACTTAGAGAAAATCTAGTACCCAGCTCGGCTCACAAGTTTGAGCTACCACTCTTTGTTCGAGTTGGGTATCCCAACTCCCACAAGAAAAATTAGTCAAGAAAAATCCAACAGCATAACCTTATGCATACTACTCGTGATCATTTCTTCATCTCCCCCATTACTTTTATACAATTCTTCTTAGTGACACTTTCCAACTGCACGTTAAATTGGTTTTATTAAAAAATAATTAGGAAAAACCCTCCCCTGTACACTTATCACCCGATCCCTTAGTTGCACCAGAAATTCATTTAATTAATTAAATTAGTTTGCCAATTTCCCTCAGCCACCTAAAAGTGTTCCTAAAAACACCATTGATGTCCTTTTATTCCCTGAATTTCCTTTAATGACTGGCGCCTTTCTTAAAGCTTAGTTGAGTTTTATTTAGGAAAGTTCTCTAGAACAGATTCATTTCTGTGTTCCACATTCCTTTTGCATTTAATTTCCCTTTTATGTCTAAGTTCCAAATTAACATGTATTTGCACATATTAATAATTAATTTTTTGATAATTGATTTCTCCTTTAAATTCTAAATTTGATTTTTCTTTATCCCCCTTTTTATTAATTGATTAATTAGTTTTTGGTCCTCTTACCCTAATTAGACCCAGGCTTTAATTTCAACTAGGCTTAACAATTTTTTTAAGGGAAATTTATAATTAAAAAACATTTACTCATACAACATTTTTATTTTAAGGTTGACCACGTCAAAATAAAATATTGTTTTCTACTCACCTAGTTTCATTGACTCACCAGTGTTAAAAATCACATCGTCCCCTTCAAGACTCAGTACATTGTCCAAGGGTGCCACTCGCCCTTTGAATGATTTTGGTAGAAGTCCAACCCTTAGAGTCAATACTCCATCATGCGACCTTGTGGGATACTAAGGACCTCTAAGGAATAAGGACCTTACCTTATTGTGTGTCCCTTAGAATCTTTGTGCATGACTTTGTCAGTCTCTCGAACTAGGTAATCCTTAACCTACAATTCGAGCTATGATGGGAGTGTTAGTAGGTTGTGGAAGGGTTGTTGCCACACCTCTCCCTCAATATATCTGGTTGTTGTGCATGGACCCTTTACTCCTAATGTGAGTCTGATTAGAAAGTAATCATCAGCCTACATCCCTCAATGAAACATGCCAGTGATCATAAACATCATCATGATATACCCAAACTTATGTCACATATGCATAAACAGAGATACCCAAACCATATGCACTCCACTCCCCGACTCGATCTGGAGTCCAAGGAGGTCCACCAATGCCATCGACACCCCCAATCTGTCCAGTGTCCTACACATTGAGGAGAAACTAGTCAATAACACCCGTCGATACATATATAATCAAATAAAATATCATAATCCATAAGCGAAACAAAAAATCATATAATGAACCGGATCACTTGCACGCAAGTGTCTTCAAAGAATAAGTCAAATCATGTGTGCACAAGAGAGGGATATTACATACACCCCCTCTTGTTTTAAACTTCGTCCTGAAGTTTCATAGTATATAAGTGCATAAAAATAAAGGATCTAACAATATCTAAATGTCTATCTATCAAACAAAAATGGAAACTGCTGACGCATATCATATGCATCCTCCCAGGTAGCCAAGTGAGGGCTATAGTTGTCCCACTGGACCTTGACCTGATCGATTTTTCAACGTCGTAGTTGTCGAATATGATGGTCCAGAATGTGGATTGGTTTCACCATGAGCACACATGTTGGCCCTTGACCAAGTTTTGAGGGATCTGTCAAGTTTGACCTATTTTGGGACTTCGACAGCCTGTCAAAGGAGGAGTGCAAGATGAAGCGGAGATCACGGATCTCAACCCATTTTTGGGTCCTTTTTGGGTTTTTGGGATTATGTAACGGGCATGGGATGTCGGCCCATGGGTTTACCCATGTTTAGGCCTATTTTGTAATGTATAAATAGATGTCTAGGCTATGTAAGAGAAGGAAAAAAGGGGATCTATGTGATGTGAGGATGATAAGCTAAGTGCTAAGTGCAAGTATGGTTTGTAGATGCTCTGTGCATACTGGGAGAGACTTGCAGAGATAGGTGCAAGGTATTGTAACAAGTTGTGAAGTGTTTTGTGTTATAATGCAAGGAAGGAGGATCTAGTGAGGTGCACAGATCTCCTGTCCTAGGCGAAGTAGGGTTTTGAGGCTCTGTGCTTGTAACTGATTGATTGAAGACAATAAAGAAGAAGAGTTGGTGGACATAACCCCAGGGTGGGGGTGAACCACGTAAACATTGTGTTGTTCCGCTTTGTGCTTGTCTTGATGTTGTTATAACTTCTCCTGCTAAGTGCTTTGATAGAGATAGATAAATCTATTGGTGATTTGTGCTAATGATGTGTAAGAATGTTAGATTTGACCTATATGAAGGTGCTTAGTGCTTGATATGCTAGATATAACCTACCTATTTATGATAAAGTGCTTAAATAAATCAGATCTGAGTGAATGATGTGATACTTTGTTCTATCTGCATAGTAGTTATTGGTTGAATATTGATTAACTGTTGATGCTAAAGTGCTCTGTTAAGTATTATAATCACAGATCTATTGCCCTAGTGCACGACATTCTACTTGACCTGAGGAGCTCTGTGCCAAGAAAAGAGGTAAGATTTGTAAGATATGTGCTCTGATAAAGGTAAGAATAGTGAAAAGTTCTAGATCTAAAAGCTTTGTGCTCTGAAAAAGTAAGATAATTGGAAATTTTTGTTTCAAAAGTATGAAGCTAGGTGTGTTTGATAGATTTTGTCATAGCTTGAAAAATAGGGCACTAATAGATGAAAGAAGGTTTGATATGAGTAGATCTAATAAGAATAGTGAAAGATATGTTATACATATGCATAGAAAAAATGTTTGGACTAATAAGTATATGAAGGATCCTACAAAGAATTTTTTGCAAGTTAGATACCATGATCCTAGTACGTAGTACAGGAAAGGCTGGGGATCATTTAAGAGAAAGAGAGGATTAACTCTTTGTTACAATTGCAGAAAACTAGGACATCTTGCTAAGAAATGCACTGAAAAAATACCTAGTTGTCTTTGTTGTAAAGCTATGGACCATGAAGTGTTGGATTTCCCTAGAATGATTTCTAAGCTGGAAGGAATGAATCTGAATCAAGAAAACCCTAAGGCAGATCCATAAATAGCAGAACCCCAAAAAGAATCAAAGAAAGTATTGCTCCAAATAAACGAAACCCTGAATGACCACTGACATGTCATATTATCGGAGATCTTCAAAGAAAAAGAATGCCTTGAAGCAAGAATAGGAGACTTTGGCGTTGGCTATGCTCTAGATGAGGAAACACAGATGAATATTATGACAGAAAGAACTTAGGAACTTTTAGGAAAGATGTTATGATTCCTTCATTAGGAGGAATAGGTTTATTCAGAGGAAAGCTGATAAACCTATGTGGAAGGCTCGCTTAGATACCTACGACTACCAATGGAACTTCGACAGAAGAAGATTTTGAGATTATTAAATTTATCGAGGACAACGCCCCATTTACCATGTTATTATGAAAACCTTGGATTGACAGAGATCAAGAAGAAGTTTTGGAGCAGAAGAAGTAAGAATTAAAATATTTCATGACTAGAAGGATCGCACACTTGATCGAAGAACAACATAACATATTGAAGCTATTTAACACTAGAGACCTGGATGTCGAAGTTGAAAGAACACTAGAGGATCCACAGAATATTGAAGTACCTATCCCAGACAAAGAAGAAGTATTATGCTGGAACCCTAGGGAAGAATCTCAACAGGGCAAAGTGACTAGGTCAAAAGAAGACAAAAATCAGAATGGAAAAAGGAATACTGAGACAAAGCTCATTGGAAAGAAGGCTAGAAATTTAAGTAAGAAGAGAGCCAAGATCGATAATTTGTAGAAGGCTCTAGAGGGAACCTCGCAGAAGAAAAAAATTCAAAATTGGAGCTTCTCCAGGATATCAGAACAATGACACATGGCACTTCGTCATGGTGAATCAATATAGTCGTTGGGGACATTATAACCATTAGATCAATGCTCCGAACGGATAGAAATCCATTTATGGCCAACCATCTCGCCATCCGACTGTTGGGACCATGCCATAACGAACATAACCGATTTAATGAAGGCCTCATACCCATTGCAAGTGACTCGTTGTCAAGTTACCTATTTATCCCACCACGCCACGCACCGAGAACACTTTTCCCAATTGAGAATTTGAGCCCGCAGATTAAGTTGAGTTTATATAGTGATCATTGTGCTTTTTCTCTTTATCTTGTTACTATGTCTAAGCTACCCCCCGAACCTAATATTTTTAACCCCGAGTGTGTATGTTGGACGAGTTGAGCGCTACAGAAAAAGTTGTTGATGAAGTTTTGATTGACCTCATGACTGAAAGAGTCATGTCAATGTCTACAGGTATACAAGCATCATCCACAAGAGGACTACCAGCCTCTCCATCCACTTCTTGCGGAGTAGGACCATCATGGCCATTTGATGAAAAGCGAACTAAGAACAGAGATGACTTAACGAATGCTAAACTGATCCTGACTATCTTACCCACCTATATACCACCTTTAAGAGGTTATGTAAACCGCGACAGTGTACCTAGAGATTTCAAGTACGCCTTGGTCACTGCATACCTCCCGAAGGGGATACACACAGTGTGAGTAGACCAAGATAAGATCACAGCGTTGAAGTTTAGCGACTTCAACCTCGAAGATCGCAAAGTCTACAACATGTTATCTCCACATAAGTATCTGACTAGAACAAACGAGAAAAACTCAAAGGTAATTCCCCAAGCATGGACCCATAACCTTGCGCAGTCCACCCTACTCAATGTCATGAAAATTCCCCACTTCGGAAGACACCAAGAGGTGAATGCATGTGTCAAGCTATTGTTGTCTTGTTACCATGGTGGATATTTGTGGCTAAAATATCTTGTCACAGTTGATCTGACCTTGATCAATCAGATCACGGGTTTGAGTATGCAAGGACACAACCCACACGATTTCTATCCTGGAAAATCCATGGACCACGCTCTCACACAAAGGATCAAGGACACTTATGGCGATGTCGAGAAGGGCATGCGAGGCTACAAGGTAGTCTCTATTCAGAATGGTGTAGTGCGCCTCGCCTGTCAGTTGATTACAGGGAAGTTAGTACGCAAGAACCGACCCACCCAAGTGACTGGTTTTGTAGTCAACCTCGCAGGGAAGTGCACAAAGGGCCTACAAATGAATTGGGTGAAGTACCTAGTGAACTAGTTGGAACTTGACTATAGAGAAGCACAAGATCAAGGATATGAATTCCATTTCAGTTGTCTCTTGATCATGATCACTTTCATTGCCTGGGAGATGCCGGAAGGTGTGACCTTCTCGGACATCGAGCCTTTCAAACCATTGGTCGCGAAGTTCAGTACATTGTGGTACTCAAGTGACATGAATAAGAAATGACACTCAAATGTCATGTTCCATACATACTACAATCAACAGAATATAGCCATACAGTCTGAGCCTCGCATGACACAGAACACTATACACCAATTTAGGCCTTTGATGAAGTTTAGTGGTGATCGACATTTCATTTATATCACAACACGAGGCGACGAGAACAAGAAAAAACTTCAATCCTACTATAAGATAATGGAGGAGGACTTAGAGGATATTACAAAGGAATGGTCCGCTAACCTCCTTATTCCAGCCGACCCTGTGGAGATATCCAACATCAACAGCCCAAAAGTTGCGCAAGATACACCTAGGCCTAGAAAAACAAAGAAGACTGATGAAGTACAAGATTTAGGAAGTTCCTTGGTGAAGACTGCTTCCATGTCACCAAAGAAAGGAGGTGATGGGAAAGATAGATGGCACATAATATGAACAAAGGAAAGGTGAAGTAACATTGCCCAGAGACAAGGAGGACCCCTTGAAGAAAAGGAAGGCTTCCCCCACGAAACCTTCCTCCCGGAAGAGATCAAGAGCCCCTATAACTAATATGCAGACCGTCCTCATCTCTGTTGATTTCAATTTCATCATAGCAGCCCTGAACGATTCTTCGCTGGAGATAACAGAGAAGCAAGAAGATAAGTAGGAGGAGATGTACAATAGAATTGAGGACGAACTCCAAGGGGTGTACCAGGTACTATAGTCCATCCGCACTGTCTCCATTGTGCCTCTTCCACTGGGAACATCGAAACTAGGAGATGAGCCAACCCAACTTCATCGACTCACTGATACAGTCGAAGCTCTCCTTCAATGAGCATAAGAGGAAGGAGCGCAAGCTAGCCAGGATTTGGTACAAGTACGAGGAGTACTTGTAGAACAACGTCAAGCTGTCAAATAGAAAAAGAGTGTTCTCCAAGTGAAGTTCGATGAAGAAAAGGCATAGTTGCAGCAAGGCAAGGAACAGTTTCTTGCCGAGCAACTTGAAGTGAAGGAAGCAGTCAATAGAACACTACGCTCTATGACTATCATAGAAGTAAAGGCAGAGGATCAAGTCACGAAGAAAGTATAGCAACTTGAAGAAGTGATCCAAAAGCTGCAACAATGCATCGTAGACCTAGAACTACGCACTATGCTCAAGACCCCACAGCAAGTAAAGGAACAAAGAGAAGCAACTTCCAGGAGCACAGTTGAAGGGATAAAGGCCCTTACCTTAGAATGCAATAAATTCATTGATCGTGGTGCCCAGACATATGAGAAACTTATCGAGAACCCATATTTCCAGGCACTGGATTCACAGCTCCAGGAAGCGAAGCAGCATGCAGAAACACTACAGGAATAGATGAAATCCCTGACAGTTGTGGAGATAATGAAGAGATCTAAAGAGCAGCAAACCACCCAACAACAGACCCACGCTATCCAAAGCAGAGTTATGGAAGTAACTCAGATACTCTGACCTGTACAAGACAAGGCTTACCAATTGTTCTTAAAGGTCATGAGTCAAGGAGCAGAACTGGAGTAGGTTAGCACCGCAGCATAACAGTGCCTAGAAGGACCTGTGAATGATGCAGTCATTCAAGAGTTTGCTTAACAAGAGCTTGTAGCACAACACCAAGTTGAAGAAGGTCGAGCCAAGCTCGAAGCATTTGAAGAAGAACTTTCCACATCAAAGTGACTCGGGACGAGTCACAGGTTAGTGTTGGGGGCATGTTGGCCCTTGACCAAGTTTTGACGGATCTGGTCAAGTTTGACCTATTTTGGGACTTCGACAGCCTGTCAAAGGAGGAGTGAAAGATGAAGCAGAGATCATGGATCTTGGCCCATTTTTGGGTCCTTTTTGGGTTTTTGGGATTATGTAACGGGCATGGGATCTCGGTCCATGGATTTACCCATGTTTAGGCCTATTTTGTAATGTATAAATAGATGTCTAGGTTATGTAAGAGAAGAAAACAAAGGTATCTATGTGATGTGAGGCTAATAAGCTAAGTGATAAGTGCAAGTATGGTTTGTAGATTCTCTGTGTATACTGGGAGAGACTTGCAGAGCTAAGTGCAAGGTATTGTAATAGGCTGTGAATTGCTTTGTGCTATAATGCAAGGAAGGAGGATCTAGCGAGGTGCGCATATCTCTTGTCCTAGGTGAAGTAGGGTTTTGAGGGTATGTTCTTGTAACCAATTGATTAAAGACAATAAATAAGAAGAGTTGGTAGACGTAGCCCTAGGGTGGGGGTGAACCACGTAAACATTGTGTTGTTATGCTTTGTGCTTGTCTTGATGTGTTTATAACTTCTCTTGCTAAGTGCTTTGATAGAGATAGATAAATTTGTTGATGATTTGTGCTAATGATGTGTAAGAATGTTAGATATGACCTATATGAAGGTTCTTAGTGTTTGATCTGCTAAATATAACTTGCATGTTTATGATAAAGTGCTTAAATATATCACATCTGAGTGAATGATGTGATGCTTTGTTCTATAGGCACAATAGTTATTGGTTGGATATTGATGAATTGTTTATGCTAAAGTGTTATGTTAAGTATTATAATCACAGATCTGTGTCCTAGCTAAGGTTGCAGACACTTGAGTCTTACAACCACCCCTGCCTCTACCTTGGGTGAGACTTCATCTGCTTCGCAGGTGTTGCTGAAAGGGCCAATAGTTAGGGTTTTTTTGGTGCATTGTTGTAGCATTGAAACCTGGGTTTGCCCATGTGCCAACAACACCCTCGTCTGATACTTACAAATAAATCATGTCAATCACATGTGTAGGATCGCTAACATAATGTCTCAAAATAGATACATGAAAAACATTGTTCATATGCCTCAAAGAATCATGAAAGGTTAGTCCATAGGCCATGGGCCCCTTCCTTTTCACAACTTCGAAATGTCCCATGAACCTAGGAGATAGTTTATCACCCTTTCCAAATTTGATCGAACTCTTGTGAGGTTTCACCTGCAAGAAGACGCGATCACCAAATTCATAACTACAATCAATGTGATGTGCATCGACATAACTCTTCTGTCGATCTTTCACTTCCTTGATCCTTTGTCTTATTATTTTCATTTTCTCTTCCATTCTTGGATCTCTTCTAGTCCTACCAGGACCCTATCCTCAATCCAATCCCAACTCAAAGGTGTCTGACATGGTCACCCGTAAAGAAACTCAAAAGGTGCCATCTTAATGGTGCTTTGATAGTTTTTGTTTTATGCAAACTATACCAGTGGAAAGAAATCATCCCAATGATTTTGTTGGTCCATCACGTACATGCACAACATATCCTCCAAGATTTGGTTCATTCTTTCTATCTCCCCATCTGTCTCTGGGTGATAGGCAGTACTAAAGTTAAGTTGGGTTCCCAAGGCTTCTTGGAAACTAGTCCAAAATCATCCGATAAACACCAATCCTCAATTGGATATGATCCTCTTAGCCATGCCATGCAGTCTCACTATCTCACTGATAAAAAATATAGCTACGTCTGGTGCCTGATATGTCGTACACACTGGGATAAAATGTGCACTCTTCATCAAAGTGTCGACTACCACAAAAATTGAGTCATGCCTCCTTGCCATTAGAAGAAATCCAACAATCAAGTCCATTGAAATGACCTCTCATTTCAATTCTAGAATAACTTTTGGATGTAGTAATTATTTCGGATTTCTATGTTCATCCTTCATTTGCTGACATTCTAGACATCTCACCATGTAGTTGACTATGTTCGCCTTCATTCCTTTCTAGAAGAATAAGGGTTTAAGATCTTCCCTCATCTTCATGATTCCTGGATGAGCCACGTATTAAATTATGAGCTTGATTTCTTATGCATATTAATTCTTTTATTTTCTTCAACACTTTAATTCCATCTTAATACACTTCACAAATACCAAATCATAATCGAATAGAAATAATTATGTAGATGAGTAAGCATGCATATCAACAACACATATACCATGGGGAAACCCTGTATAGGGAGAAAAACCCCAACAAACGATATTCCTTTATTTCATTAATAATGTAAGATCACTTACAAATATCCACCATGAATGTTCTGCTCTTAAATACCTTTCCAAGATGACTCTGACCTGACAAAGACCTAAAAGACCTTGCTTAAATACACCTCTGATATGATGCCTCTATTGTTGATATACAACACTGATATGTTTCTTTGGTATTCTGCCTCTTTATCATTGATATGTGCCTCTATTACTTCACCCTTAACCTACATATCAAACTGTGTTGAAGAGAGGGGTCGACCTCTGCTTATATAGGTTGAAGAGGAGAAGAGGAGAGACTCAAAATAGTAACCTATTTGAATGAGTTAATCATACCTCAGCTTCATACTTTAGTTTGAACTTAGAACTAGACTTGACACTGGTATTCTTTAGTTCTAAAATAGAACTAGACTTGAGACCTCAGTTACAACTCAACATTACACTTTAGTTCTAAAATAGAACTATACTTAAGACTTTAGTTGCAACTCAACATTACACTTTAGTTCAAAAATAGAACTAGACTTAAGACTTCAGTTATAACTTAGCATTACACTTTAGTTTGAAAATGGAACTAGACTCGATACTTCAGTTGCAACTCAACATTACACTTTAGTTCAAAAATAGAACTAGACTTAAGACTTCAATTACAACTCATCATTTTACAAGGAAATTCAAAATTCTCTTCATGGTGGATAATGTTACATGTGCCAATGCACTAGATCAATACATTTATATCATTTGCAATATGAGGAATATCGTTTGTTTCTAGCTCATAGGAATTTTATATTCAACCTAACTTTTGCTAGATGCCTTGAATTTTGGTCATGGCTCATAAGTTTTGACAAGGCTCATAGAGGCTGTATGTTCCCCTTGACTTTTTCACTAGTCTATCTATGCTCACAGAGGTTGTATGTTCCCCTTGAATTTTTCACTAGACTGTCTATTCTCACGGAGGTTGTACGTTCCCCCTGGCTTTTTCACTAGTCTGTCTATGCTCACAGAGGTTGTATGTTCCCCTTGAATTTTGCACTAGACTGTCTATGCTCACGGAGGTTGTACGTTCCCCCTGACTTTTGCATTAGACTCACATACCATCTCGTTTGTCCTGAATTTTGGTTTGACTCACAGAGGTTGTACATTCCCCCTGGATTTTTTCAATACCTCACAAGACTGGTTGAGTCTCCAAATCTCCTTGGCTAGCCTCAGGGTGGCCCATATGGCCTCTCATTGGAGAATGACTATCAATGCTGCCAAATTTAACACCATGTACACTGCTCTATGAGATTCATTTAAGATCAACCTTCTCAACTCGTCGTTAGAAGGTACACAAATCCAATCATTATATCTCATTAATCCTTTGTTGTCCATAGTAAATCCCTCAAATTTTGGTACCAACATGATGTCTTGTCCGATAAATTCCTTAACCTCTTTATACCAATCATCATCATGTTGTATAGTTAGAATATTTTCATGTATATTAGTTTGAAGAGGTATCACTAAAAATATGCATGGTCTCTAACTCAACACATCAACCACTATGTTCATTGTTACTTTTATGTAGGTAATATCGAAATCGTACTCGCTAAGAAGTTCCGACCAATGCTTTTATCGCATGTTCATGTCAGTTTGCGTAAAAATATTTTGCAAAACATAGTGGTCTTTTTTCAACTCAAATTTGTGTCCAATCAGGTATTCTCTCCACACTCTCAATGCATTCACAATGGCTAACAAATCCAAGTCATGCGTCGCATAGTTCTCCTCATGCTTTCTTAACTTCCTCAAGATGTAAGTGATCACTCGACCGACTTGCATCAAGACTCCGCCCAAGCCTTCCTTGGATGCATCTGTGCATACCAAGAAATATTCATCCATGTCAGGGACCTTTAGTATCAACATTGTCATCAACTGCTCCTTGAGCCATCGAAATGCTTCCACGCATTTCTCAGTCCATACAAACTTTTTGTTTTTCTTCTACAATTTCGTAATCGAATTTTCTATCTTCAAAAAACCTTTGATGAACCGTCGATAATATCCTGCTAAGCCCTTGAAGTTGGGTACTCTAGGTAGGTTCGCTGGGGTAGGTCATTCCATAATAGAATCTACCTTCGTTGGAGCCACAACGATACCTTCGTCAGAGATGAAATGCCCTAAATAATGAATCTTCGATTGATAAAAAGAGCATTTCGACAGTTTCCCAAATAATTTGTTCTCTCAAAAAAACTATAGTACCAAGCACAAATGTTCATCATGTTCTTCCATCGTCCGAGAATAAATCAAAATATCGTCAATGAATACTTGAACAAACTTGTCCAAATATTTGTGGAACACCCCATTCATCAAGCTCATGAATACCCATGGGGCATTTTTCAGTCCAAACGGTAAAATGGTAAACTCGTAATGTCCAAACCTCATCTTGAATGCGATCTTAGGAATGTCTTCCTCCTTGATCTGTAACTGGTGATACCTTGATCTCAAGTTGATCTTCGAAAACACCGTCATTGCTTTGATTTGATCAAATAGGTCATCTATTCTAAGCAATGGATATTGGTTCTTGATCATTTCCTTATTCAATTGATGGTGGTCAATGTAGAGTCTCCACAACCCATCCTTCTTCTATATGAAAATAACAGGCACTCCCTAAGGTGACACACTTGGATGTATAAGTCTTAGGTCCAACAAATCCTTCAGTTTCATTTTCAATTCCTGTAACTCAGGGGTCGAAATGCAATAAGTCATTCTTGCTATCGATTCAGTTCTGGGTTTTAGGTTGATGGTAAATTCCAATTCCCTCTCAGGTGACAACTCTGGTAACTCCTCTGGGAATACTTCCACAAATTCTCATACTACCAGAAGGTTTTCTAGTACTTTTTCCACACCCTTTTCGTTCAATGCAAGGATCACATATATCTTGCATCCCTTGTGCATGCTCTTCTGTAGCTATAGGGAAGAGATGAACTTTATGGAAAATCCCCGGTTCCTTCATACAACCACACATCTTTGTCCCTCATCATTAACCAAACTCAACCATTTCGTCTTACAGTTGAGTATCGCCTCATGCGATTCCAGCCAGTCCATACCGATCACAATGTCATAAGATCATAATATTGTGACATATAGGTTGGACTTTGTGATGAAATCTCCCAAGTTAAGGTTACAATATGTAACCTTTCCTCCAACCTTCTTCTTGTCTCCCAAATCCATTTCCATGTAGCTAAACTCGTCCTAATCGAATTCCTTTACCTTAATTCTTTTTAGCGTTGCACCAAAAATTAAACTCATTGTAGCACCTAGATATATAAAAATAATAAAGTTCTAGTCAACGATGTTACCTGATGTCTCGAGCACAGTAGATTGGTGCTCGGCCTAGTTGTTATTTAGGGCTGCATGAATCTCACGAGCCTTGCCCAAATATCCTATTGTAGTGTGTCTGACTGATCCAACTACTTTGACCCTCTTAATTGGGCAGTCACGCTAGTAATGTGGCCCTCCACATGTCCAACATCTGGTCTTTGGTCCAATACTCCTGGTCCCCGAAGTAGAAGTTGATGTCCCACCAGTCTATAACCCTGTTCTGTTCTACTAAACATGTTAGAATTGTTGTTGTTGCAGTCAATGTTGCTGCTAGTGTTGTGGTCTTCTGTAGGGACTTCGCTACTTAGGCACCAATCGTCGTGGTGCCATGAAGGTGGATCCTCTCGATGTGCCTCAATACCCTGATGGATTAGCTAGTGCCTGATCTTGCTCTGCACTAGATGTCACGTGTCCCATCAGTCTTGTTAATTTTTCAAAACCCTAACCCAGTTTCAGTCTCGCTGATTTTTCAGCCAAATTTAAATGCCAAACTCAGTTTCAGCAGTGTTTCAGCATATGTTACAGCCCTGTGTTTCAGCATATGTTACAGCCCTGTGTTTCAGCATATACTCACAGCGGTGTTTCAGCATATGACTCAGCATTGTGTTTCAGCATATGTTACAACACTGTGTTTCAGCATATGTTACAGCATTGTGTTTCAGCATATGTTACAACACTATGTTTTAGCATATGTTACAGCACTGTGTTTCAGCATATACTCACAACGGTGTTTCAACATAGGACTCAGCACTGTGTTTCAGCATATACTCACAACGGTGTTTCAACATATGACTCAACACTGTGTTTCAGCATATGTTACAGCGGTGTTTCATCATATAAAAACTTAATAGAAAATAAACTTCAGAATTGAAACATGAGGATTCTGAACATCGTTTTCAACGCAGAAAT
>ML777606.1:751802-774408 GCA_009831015.1 Picea engelmannii | reverse complement strand
ATATGTAACGAACCCACCATTACGAGAACAAGCAACGTACAACAACTAAATTATTTTTTTCTTTTAAAGTTGGATTAGGAAATTAAAACATCATAATAAAGGCAACATCATCGACACATCAATCACATATATTAGTGAAACAATAATAGTGCATTAATAATCAATTATGACAAATGCCAACACATCATCATCCTCAACCACGAAATGCATATCAATGTATTAACACAATATCTAACAGCATCCCAACATCAATACATTCTACAATTAATGACGATCCATAACAATACGAATCTTAAACATTCAATGCATCTCATAAGTACCATCATCAAATATCTCTAAGAAAACATAAGATGACATAACGAATCATAAGGATCATAAAGATAATCACAAAAGACACATAATCTACTACCCGCTCAACCTACCCTGCAAGGTTAGGACCTCCAGGACACATAACCAATGCTCAAGCCCATGTTCCAATTAATTTTAACCATTTAAGGTCTCAAGGCTAGTGACTTTTCTAAGGAAAAAGGTGTCTACATCCCACTAACACAATCAATCCAAGCCACTAGCTAAATCAATAGAGTCTATGATCATCGATCACATCAATTCATCAATCCTAAACATTGTTTAATCAAGGCACAAGGGTAATCATTCACATAACACAAAAATACCATAATAAATCCAAGGCGCAAGCATTTGTTAGTTATTTTCAAGGTGCAAGGCCCAGTCACAAAATGCAATCATTTGTCAAAATAAATTTCATTACGTACTAGAAGACTATTGCCTAAGACCATCATTATTAAATAAAATTCATTTGCACAAGAAGTCCAAAAATCTATAACTATCATTTATGACCCAAAATCCATTGCACAAGAATTTTGAGATCTAACCATCACAAATGACATAAAATCCATAAGTGAAAGCATTCTAATATCATCATAGCTAAATCAATGACACAAGGTAAATATATTCATTACTTTTTATTTGCACAAAAGTCTAAGATCTAACCATCATAAATGACATAAAATCCATAAAGAAGCCCAATCTAAAATCATCGTTTATATTAATTATTTGAGACACATAAGATGTATAGCCACTTAATTAACCCCGCACAACATTAATTAGTGTGTGCAATCAATTATTAACTACTTCACTCATAGGCATTGCAAAATCATTGAACTAGGGAAACTATCCATATATCGTGGTGAAAAACTTTAATTGTTATTATAAACAAAATGGTACAAGGTCAATAAGTTATCAATTGCATAATTGTCATGCATTAATTTTATAAAAGGACCAACTAAAAGATGATAAAGGTGGGTTTCCCAACCAAAAATTGTTAAATTGAAATAAAGGTGTCTGCAATAACTCAATGGTTGGAGGATGTAAGTCCATCACCACAAGTACAAGTGAATGGAGGATGAAAACACTATAATGGTTGGGATTCAATTTCATAGTCTTAAAAATTGATTATGAAAAGAATATCATCTAATATCGGGGTTTTTTAGCAAATTCAGAAATCAACTAAGTGACCACAACATGCAATATTAACTTGGGTACAACCCGATATTCATTTAATTAATCATCAACTCAATACCAGTTAATCATGGAAAAGAACTTAAGGTGGCATTGGATTATCATAATAATGTATGGATTAGCATAATAAACATTGAAGCCAAAAATAAAGGGAGACATGCGTTGACGATTAAAATCGCAATGGAGTTTTTCCCGCAAAGTGTTGCTAAAGCCTATTATTATTAAAGATAAATAATACTAGTATGTGGGACCCCCTTGTAGATTGGAGATCAAGTATGGTGCTTATTTGATGTCATGCTATTGTTCGACACTGCTTACATGGTGATATATTTTTTTTTTATTCGTGATGGATAAGGAATGTTCTGTGGTTTTTCTGTTTCTCTAGGTTCAAGTTTTATTTCACAACAACCTATGTTATCATTTTTATCATTGCTATCTGTTATTGGATCTATTACTAAGATACCTTCACAATAAACATATTAGCAATGACATACACAAGAAATTGGAAAAAAAAAGACAATATAAAAGAAAAAGGAAGAAACTAAAGCATGTCATATACTATACTATGTGCATTGATTTTTAATGAGTCATTGCTATCCTAACTATTAAGTTAATAGCTATGCAATTTTTTTTTTAGTTATATAGTGGATATGCATGATGGTTATGTTATGGCATAAGTTGACGATTCAATACATGATTTATTGGATTATGTAGTTGATATGTAATATGGTCAAGTTGGAAATGGAAGGTATCATGTGGGTGGTGCATTTGATAAGTCATAGATGTAGATTCTAACGCATGGTTTAAATGAAATGTTGATGGTTAATGGTTGGCATGTACTAATGAGTTAATTGACTGTGGGTGGAGGTGATGTGCATTTACTTCATGTCAATCTTAATCCTTTCATTGGTCGCCACCCTATTCAGGCTATTGTTCAACCTTGTTTTTGTGGTTATGCTCTGATTTCTTAGCATAGAGGAACTGCTCGACCAACTCGAGTTTTAAGGTGTTTTGATCGCAGGTATGTCTTTTTTTTCCCATCCATGAGTCTTCTTTGGTTATGAAATGGATACTGGATCAAGTGTATTGGTTTGTGCTTTCCTTAAGTATTTCAACTGTGTCAAATTGTGATTTTGAAATGGAGCGTTGATGGTTTTCTCTGCACTAATGTTTGGAGTCACAATGTTATTGGTCATCCTAAGTATTAACAACCATAAGGGATCTTTGTCTTCCTTGCTGGTTTGGTTCGATGGTTTTGTTTATTTTTGGGTGGCTGGATGTCCTCACACTTTTGTATCGTTTTATCTAGTCTTTGGCTTTTATGGGGTTTAATGGTTGGAAGCACTCTGCGTCACTACATTTTGTTCACTTGGGAATTGGGTTGTTGTCACATTTAATGGTCGCATAGTGGGTTATATTTCTCTTTATCTACCATGTTTGCACCTCATCGTTGTGGTTGTTTGACTAGAGATCCATGAGGGTTATACCCTGTGTGTGTTAAGTTTCATTAAGAGGCCGAATTGGAGCCTCACTCCTCTGTTATAGCCTCTCCTGTCACAGGTTTCGTTACCCTGTCCATGGAGTAAGTTGTGGTTTCTCTGTGTATACATTGTTGGTCTAGGAGGTTTTCACCATTGAAAGGAATCGACTCTATATTTTCATGTGTTTTCCACAGAGAAAACCCTCAACTCCTCAAGTCTTAGGGATGATAGAGAAGACTGTCATGGCCTGTCGAGTTTACTACTAGTTATTTTTTATTGGTATGTATTGTCGACATAATTAAGTACAAACTTGCCAAATTGGTTATGTGACAATCATGTTGGTTTTGGTATCTAGTCACTTCCTCTATTATTAAAATGGATAAACCCTACATTGTTAATTGGACAGTTCAAAATACATAGTCTCTCTCCTTGTGTTTGATAGCCCAGTATTGTTTCAATTGAGAAAGTCACATATTTGCTTCATGTCGATGTGTGGTTATGTGTGTTTTCTACAACATGTTGGGTCATTTATTGATTGTAACGACAGTCCAATTATAAGATCTGCATCAAATTGGTTTATTGAATATTGGGGTTGATACAAAGGCACTGTCTTTTGCATTGAAGATTATTGGGATGTTTAACTCGACATTGGTTACAATTGTTTAATGATGTTCGGGCATAATGAATGTGTGGTGTTCCTACACCAAAAATAAATGGTCACTGTAACTATGAGTGTTTTTGGGCCAAATGATTATGGAAACCGAAATGATTGTAGAAAATCCATCCATTGTAAGCACTATGGTTATTTGACTGCAACATTAGGGATGACCCTGAGTTTTGCATAACATGGTTGATTGCAGTTTGATTAATTTGAAGCAATTCTATAGTAATTTGATAGCTTGATACGATGGGTTGATTTAATACTGTGACTATGTGTTTAGAAGTGTAAAATGAAAATGTTGCATCATGGTGTTTTGGGTGGCTTCCCACTATGTATGATATGGACAATTTTGGGTTCCACACTCAGAGATAGTCACAGATTTTTAAGCACGACTTTGTTGCAATTCGATTATTTGTTTTATGAAGTCATGCATGTTGTTGTTGCCTCATTGTGTTGGATGGATAGCCCAACATTTTGATTATTTAGAGTCGTGTTGAATTGAGTTTGTATAGTCACAGAATTACACTTGCGTTGATTGAATTATTTTTTGTTTCCAAAGCATGGCATGAGTTGGATTGGTGGTTGTTGTCTAATTGATTAAATGACAAGTTAGGGTTTTACAATTCGAATTTGGATTATTGGGTTGGTTTTCCACTATATATGTTTAACGAATATCATTCATTTTAAATGACAGGACCAGTTGCAGTGACAGTGTGAATTTATTGTAAATTTTGAAACACGACTTTTGAGTGTATTTGTTGATTAAAGTAATGTGTGGGAAGTGGTTGATTCTGATGGTTAACAGAGTGGAAATGGTTACTATTATACATTTGAGAATTTTTATAAGATGCAAATTGGATAAATAAAAGGAACAAATCTCCCTTACAGATTGTGTGGATTTCATACTGTCTTGTAATGGCACTGTGTTAGATATTTGACTATGAACAATGAACTAACTAATACACAATGATTGTTATTGGGTCATAATGATTGTTTGGTTGGTGCATGTCCTTTTAACAGAATGACTATATAGATTACTTGATTAATTTTGTGAATAGTACCCTCTCTCATTTCCCATCATTATTTCATTTTTAGATAATTACAACCCCATCGCCTTCCCACATTTATTTTTCACTCCCTGTTCTAAAATTGATTATAGTCAAGAAAACTTTTGTGTTGAAGCAATTGGCAGTAGAAGTGTCTTGGTTGAATTACAATCATGTTTTCTTTGGTTTGTAGTCGATTGTTGTTGTCTTTGAGTAGTAATCATATTCCTGCTCCCCTCATCATATCATGTTTCTCTCAATACAAACCTGTCACATATCAAAAGACCCTTTATTCACCCTCCTCCTTATTGATAAACAATATAACAAATTGTATGGATTGGATTGCATGAGTCTGATACATTGCTAAGACAAATCTATTTCATATTTTTAAGAGTTTCCATGTATGGTTATTTAAAAGACTATTTGCTAATCAATCATGCATGCAGGAATGAGTTTTTTCAGTCGAGGTAGCCATGGCTAACGAAACAGAGGGAGAGATAATTAGAGCAAAGGCCCAAGAAGGCCCAGGTTCTCCATATATTTTGATGTTGATTCACAAGAGCTTGGCTAGTTGTTTCAGGACATATTTTTCAATTGGATTGGGAAAGGAGTGGTCCAATCCAGGCCTGAAATGCCTCCCTTCTAAGTTCCACAAGCCCTGGTATCCCTGTGCCTCCTTACATCTCATTGCAACTCGAGGTTCCTAGAAATGATGGATGGAAAGAGATTTTCCACCCCACAGTCTCCCAACATCGTGGATGGCCTAATTTATCCCTACCTGCTTCTCTGCCTATTAAAACCATTGTCCAAGTTGCTCCCCACTCACCAGTGTAGTCCTCTCATGTTAGCAAAAGGTTGAAAACCGAGGCCCACCATGCCCTTGACAAAGGAAAAGCCATTGTTGCCTCTTCCTCACCCTCCAATGGCTTTGACAAATATGTGTCTTCCTATATACATTTGAGGGACGATTGTTCCCATGTGATCAATGAGATTAGGATTAAGGGCTCGACACAACCAAAGGAAAATTTAGGAAAATTAAAGGGTGACAACAACAATCAAGGAAAGATTGCATCGCAGACTGGGAAATATGGTTTTTGATTTTTTATTTTTATCTATTGTTGATGGCAGTTGACTTCAGAAAACTTTGGACAACATGTTTTATTTTTGGTTACATGAGTAATATTTTTTGAAAATAATTTCAAATATCATGAGATAAATTGTCAAATGTGAATATGTGAATGGGAGTCACAAGGAGGTGTGTGTTTCTTAACTAAATAGTTATGTTATGATTGTTATGATGTAAAGGGAGTCACAAGGGGTCCCACCTACTAATTATTATTTATTTATAACCCTTATTATGATTATTACTTTCCCCCTAACTAAAGTTGGTCGAGTCTTTTAATTAACTTAACTAATGAGTTGGTTCAACTACTTCAACCAATTCTAAATTGTTTAAAAGCAAAAGGAAAGGGATGAACAAGAGGAGGATAGAAGTTGGAGCATACTAAAGTTTTATCTTTGAGTTTATGTTGAGATAGTTCAGTTTTCATTCATTCATTTATTCATCACAAACCTAATTCTCTATTATGATAGCAGGGTCTTATTGTAGACAACAATATTCAGGGTTGAATTACATCATTCAAACACTTGTTTTTCAGAGGTGTTGATCTATATTTGATAGTCTGTGTAGACTTGTCTGTTTGTGAATTAGTTTTCATGACTGGCAAAGGCTATTGTGCATAGTCGAGTGGGCAACAACCTGTGGCAAGCTGATCCAACTTTTAGAGTTCAGTTTTGGTTTTCTGTCAGAGGTCCTTTTGTATATTCCATCGAGGATGTCTAAGTTTGAATTTGGTCCAAAATTTATGTATGATATTTTGTAAAGAAAATGACTCTTTAGTGAATTGGAATGAAATAAAGGATTGATTTATGTCTCATATGTCTTTATTATCATCTTGGTGACTTGACTTCTATCTTTACATTTATTCCAACAATTAATATGCTCAGAAAATTGCATAAAAAGTAATTTTCCAACAAGCTTTTTATTGATAATAGACTAGCCTAAGGAATCATAATTTATACTTGTGAGTTGGGATGTTATTGTTTTTGGCTATAAAAATAGGGTGATATTTACTTCTATTTTTTATTTAACCAAGCAAGATCTGAAAATACTTGAGTAAGATCATTTCATATCTTTCCCTCAACATTTATTTGGCGACCATACTGGGGAGATCTTCGATATCCCTATGGTTAATTTTATTACTCAATTTTCATCGATACATCTTTCTTTCTAATATTGATTCTTTGACTGTTTTATTCTTAATAACTGTTCCTGTTGTAAGGCAACCCAATATTGAGCCTGGTCTTCAAGATCAGACCAACATTGCTTTGAATCCGTTTAACACCATCTTAGACAATGCCAACACTCGTGTCGAGCTTAACCATTATTGGGAAGCAATTGAATGAGATATTAGTGGTCAAGAAAAATTGGAAGCTAGATGTAGATAGCCTAGATATCAACAATGCCCCTTTTGTTTCTTCAAGTTTTGTCCTTTCTTTCATGTCCTTAGATTCTCACGCTTCTAGAAGAAGAAGAGGATTGTCACCTGAAATCAATCTTATTGCTGAAATAGGAAGAAGGAATGTTGTGTTATTTTCCCAACAAAGTGCTCTAAGAAGAACTTTATCTAATTCATCCAGATCGTCTTTCTTTCCCTCATCTATCATCCACAAGATGACATCTAATGGCGGCTCTGGTGGCACTAGAAGTGCTCCATATTCTCAATATTCATCGTTACCAGTGATTGGTAGCTTATATAGCCATCATATCCCTATACAATCTACCACAAACCCCACCAAAGTCATTAAAAAGTATGGTATTTTTCATTTCAAAGAAGACGCCACAACTACACCGTGGCATGTGCCCTCTCCTCTTAACATAACACCTGCTACTCTTCCACTTCCGAAGTTTAAAGAGAAACTGCCTAAGTTTTCAGGAAATAACAATGTCAGTACAATCGAACACCTGGTGGAATTTTCTAATGCTTGTCATAACATAGGGGCCAACGACAATGACACTTGCATGTGCTTGTTTGTCAATTCCTTGGAAGGAAAGGTTGTGATTGACTTCTTTGACCTTCCTCCTAAGATTTTGTCTACTTGGGAGGAGTTAATATATTGATTCTAATCCACTTATGGGCAATCTAAAAGCCCCACCGAGAATTTAAGGGAATGCAATAATGTCACCTATAATGATGGTGAGACCATCAAGTCTTTCAACTTGCGTTTCACCAAGTTATACAATCAAATACCCAAACTTATCCACCCTCGGAACCAAGCCTGTTTCATGCATTAATACAATGCATTGCCTTTTCCATACCATCATAGGCTTGAGGAAAAATCCATTTACAATCTCGGTTCCACTCTACATGCTTGTTCAAAGTATGAAGAACAACTTGAAAGAACTGGTCTTCCCCAGGGAGAATCGGTTAGACAGATAGACATGTCCACTCTCCTACAACTAGTACACGATATGAACAACCATATGATAACATTTGAGTAGAAGGTTATTGTCTCCCCTCTCACCCCTGGAGCTTCATCCTCTTCTGCACTCCCCTTTAGGTATCCGTTTGAAAATAGTTTTCAGCCTAAGGCTATCTTGCCTCGGAGTTGGTGTAACTTTTGTGAGGAACACCACAAAAAAACCACATGTGAGGTAAAGAAGAGTGTCAGAGATAAGATCTTTGGTAAAAGACAAGAAGCTA
Source organism: Picea engelmannii (assembly GCA_009831015.1). NCBI lineage: Eukaryota > Viridiplantae > Streptophyta > Pinopsida > Pinales > Pinaceae > Picea > Picea engelmannii. The sequence continues at coordinate 765,920 of ML777606.1, read as the reverse complement.
TTATCGTTGTCCTAGATTTTGCAGAACCATAGGATGTCATGGTCATCAATACTAGGAATAAAGACTATGATCCCAAGGGAAAATTTGATCTTCCCCACAGTTCTTCTGTCCCAATCTCATCCTCAACCATTGCTAGTCTTCAGGTTCCTAAGGTTCCTGAGAGTCAAGGGATCAATCCTCCTCTTCCCTATTCCAAACACAATATCATGAATCAGTTGGCTGACATCAAAGCAAGTGCAACCCTTCTAGACATGGTTGTCGCCCCTGAACAACAGATGCATCTAAAACAATTCATGGAAGGAAAATCTTCCGTTGTAGCCAATCTTTCCGAAAAGGTAAATGAAGAGGATTCTTCTGTAAATAAAGTAGGTGTACATAACTTTATATATCCTATAAAAAATCCCCTTTTTTATATTTTTGTAAATATTATGGACAAGATTGCCCATTATTGCCTCATTGATGGTGGTTCGGGCCCAAGCGTGATGTCGAAGATTATTATGGAAGAGCTATGATTGTCTTGTACAAATGAAAACACCAGAAGCATGCTCTCCTATAATAGTCTACAAAAAACAACCATAGGCGAGATTAAGGACGTAACCTTGGTTTAATGCACTCATCCCGAGATAAGGACAACCCTCAAGATTCAAGTAATTGATATGCCTGTGAGAGATTACTCAATTATATTGGGAATAGATTGGTAATCCTTAAAATGTGGATACCTCTCACTCAACAGGACACATTTATTTGTTCCTTGGAATGGCAATAACATTATAGTCCTTAGAGAGGGAAGAATTTCACCCTACATAGAGAGTGTTTTGCAGTCTAGCATAAACTATATCGAATATGACCTAGGAGTGTATTCCATATTTGTTGAAGAGGATAATATTCCTTTGGAAAGAATTGATTTAGATGATGATATGTGGCACATGCACTTTTATGGTTCACACTCTAATGAAGGTAATGGGGCTAACATTATCTTGGTTTCCCCTACAGGAAGAACTCATAATCTGTCTTACAGGTTAGAGTTTTCTTGTACTAACAATGTCGCTAAGTTCGAAGATTTATTATTATTAGGCATTGAAAACACCCTTAATCTTGGTTATGTTCACCTTTCAGTTTTCAGAGATTCTGAGATTGTTGTGAAATCGATATGAAAAGTGTGTTATCCTAGCAACAAGCTTATGGAACGATACTCCCAAATTGTTTGGGTGCTTATATCGAACCTTTTATCCTTCAACATCACTCATGTTAATAGGGAGTTGAATTCAATGGCTGGTCGGTTAGCTATCTTTGCATCTTCTCCTAAAAAACAACTTTTACCTCACAGTCCTAACTGTTCCTTTCAATCTCTATATCGTTCGTATATCCCTGACAATGTAGAATCTTGGCAAGACCTCCCTAACAATGAGAGCAATTGTGCTTTCATTCAAGATGAAACTTTTAAGCTCGAGGAGATTATATCCATAGAGAACAATAAAATTCTTGAGGGTTTGACTCCTCTTGAGAGTTTGTTTTCATCGAGTGATGTAGGCAATAAAGAAAAACAAAAATAAGAGGATTTACAAAAGAAGGTCGTTGAAACCATCCCCCTGAACATTAGGACACTTGAATCTTCAACGAATGTTAAAATAAATGTCCAATTTTCTGATAAAGAAGAGATGAGGTCCGTCGGGATACTCAGTGGATATTCAAAGGTTTTGGCTTGGTCTTATGAGGATCTTTGGGGTTTTGATCCCGGTCTTGTTCAACATACTATGAAACTAGCTAGGAAAAAACAATAAATTGTTAACTCTGCACTGGAAGCACCCTTTCAAAAGGAGTTGGAGAATTTCTTAAAGGATGGGATTATTTTTTTATTCCACCCTGGATGGGTTTCCAATTGGGTACCTGCTTCAAAGACTACAGATCATATTAGAACCTGCATTCATATTCACACCTTCAGTCAGGCTATTATGAGAAATCAATTTCCTCCTCTCCATATGGAAATGGTTCTGTAGCAAGTTATAGAGTCGCAGTTAAGACCCTTACTTGACAATTTGATTAGTTGCAAGAAAATCAAGGTAAAAGGGGAAGATGCTCACAAAACCACTCTTATCACTTATTGGGGTACCATGTCTTACCAATGTTGACTTTCTAGATTACTTGATATAGGGACCGCTTTTAAAAGACCTATACACACGACTCTCGATGAATTGGTCAGTCTCCATATCTATCTTGATGATCTAATTGTGTGTGTCAAGGGGCTGATAATTACATCATAATTCCAAGTGTTGGGTCCTTTCCAAACTTCTTTTGTCTTAGACACTAACTCTTACATTTTGGATGATTTATAGAAGCAATTGTTTTCCTACAACACTAACAATCCTCACTTGAAATATTGTGAGGGAACATCATGATACTAGTAGGTGGGACCCCCTTGTAGATTGGAGATCAAGTCTGGTGCTTATTTGATGTCGTGCTATTTTTCAACACTACTTACATGGTGATATAATTTTGTTTTATAGGTAATGGATAAGGCATGTTCTGTGGTTTTTTTGCTTCTCTAGGTTCAAGTTTTATTTCACAATAGCCTATGTTATCCTTGTTACCACTACTATCTGTTATTGGATCTATTACTAAGAGACCTACACAATAAACATGTTAGCAATGAAATACAAGAGAAATTTCAAAAAACCAAAAGGCAATATAAAAGAAAATGGAAAAAACTAAAGCATTCTATATACTATACTACATGCATTGATTTTTAATGAGGCATTTCTATCCTAGCTATTAAGTTAATAGTTATGCAATTGTTTCTGAGTTATATAGTGGATATGCATGGTGGTTATGTTATGGCATAAGTGGATGATTCGATACATGGTTTATTGGATTATGTAGTTGATATGTAATATGGTCAAGTTGGAAATGGAAGGTATGATGTGGGTGGCGCATTTCACAAGTCATAGATGCATATTCCAACATATGGTTTAAATGAAATGTTGATGGTTAATGGCTGGCATGTACTAATGAGTTAATTAACTGTGGGTGGAGGCGACGTTTATTTAATGCACATCACCCTTACTCATTTCATTGGCCGCCACCCTAGTCGGGATATTGTTCAAACTTGTTCCTATGGTTATGCTCCAATTTCTTATCATAGAGGAACCGCTCGACCAACTCGAGTTTTAAGTTGTTTTGATCATAGGTATGTCTTTTTTTTCCCATCCATGAGTTTTCTCTCGTTATGAAATGGATACTGGATCAGGTGTATTGGTTTGTTCTTTCCTTAAGTATTTCAACTATGTAAAATTATGATTTTGAAATGGAGCGTTGATGGTTTTCTCTGCACTAATGTTTGGAGTCACAATGTTATTGGTCATCCTAAGTATTAACAACCATAAGGGATTTCTGTCTTCCTTATTGGTTTGGTTGGAGGGTTTTTTTTAGTTTTGGGTGGCTGGTTGTCCTCACGCTTTCGTATTGTTTTATTTAGTCTTTGTCTTTTATGGGGTTTAATGGTTGGAAGTAATCTATCTCATTGTGTTTTGTTCACTTGGGCATTGGGTTGTTGTCACCTTTAATGATCATGCAATGGGTTATATTTCTCTTTCTCAACCATATTTTCACCTCAATGTTGTGGTTGTTTGACTAGAGAGCCATGAGGGTTATACCCTGCGTGTGTTAAGTTTCATTACTAGGATGAATTGGAGCCTCACTCCTCTGTTATAGCCTCTCTTGTCACAGGTTTTGTTACCCTTTCCATGGAGTAAGTTGTGGTTTCTCTGTGTATACATTGTTGGTCTCAGAGGTTTTCACCATTGAAAAGAGTCGACTCTAGATTTCCCTGTGTTTTCCACAGAGAAAACCCTCAACTCCTCAAGTCTGAGGGTTGATAGAGAAGACCATCGTGGCCTGTCAAGTTTACTATTGGTTATTTTTTATTGGTATGTATTGTCAACATAATTAAGTACAAACTTGCCAAATTGGTTATGTGACAATAATGTTGGTTTTGGTATCTAGTCACTTCCTGTGTTATTACAATGGATAAACCCTGCATTGTTAATTGGATAGTTCAAAATACAAAGTCACTCTCCTTGTGTTTGATAACCCAGTATTGTTTCAATTGAGAAAGTCACAACTTCGCTTCATGTCGATGCATGGGTATGTGTGGTTGCCACAACATGTTGGGTTGGTTATTGATTGTTACAACAGTCCAAGTATAGGCTCTACATTGAATTGGTTTATTGAAGATTGGGGTTGATACACAGTCACTACCTTTTGCATTGAAGATTATTGGGATGTTTAACTCGGCATTGCTTACAATTGTTTAATGATGTTCGCGCATAATGAATGTGTGGTGTTCCTACACCACGAATAAATGGTCACTGTAACTATGAGTGTTTTGGGGCCAAATGATTATGGCAACTGGAATGACTGTAGAAAATCCATCCACTGTATGCGCTATGGTTATTTGACTGTGTCATTGGGGATGACCCCACGTTTTACATAGCATGGTTGATTGCAATTTGATTAATTTGAATCAATCCTGTAGTAAGTTGATAGCTCGACATGATGGGTTGAGTTAATACTGTGACTGTGTGTTTAGAAGTGTAAAATGAAAATCTTGCATCATGGTGTTTTGGGTGGCTGCCCACTATGTATGATATGGATAATTTTAGGTTCCACACTCAGAGATACTCACAGAGTTCTAAGCACGACTTTGTTGTAATTCGATTATTTGTTTTATGAATTCAGGCATGTTGTTGTTGCCTCGTTGTGTTGGATGGATAGCCTGAAATTTTGATTATTTAGTATTGCGTTGAATTGAGTTTGTACAGTCACAGAATTACACTTGCGTTGATTGAATTATTTTTTGTTTCCACAGCATGGCATGAGTTGGATTGGCGGTTGTTGTCTGAATGTTTAAATGACGAGTCAAGGTTTTACAATTCAAATCTGGATTATTGGGTTGGTTGTCCACTATATATGTTTAACGAATATCATGCATTTTAAATGACAGGCCTGGTTGCAGTGACAGTATGACTTCATTGTAAATTTTGAAACATGACTTTCAAGTGTATTTGTTGATTGAAGTAATGTGTGGGCACTGGTTGATTCTGATGGTTAACAGAGTGGAAATGGTTACTATTATACATTTTAGAATTGTTATAAAATGCAAATTGGATAAATAAAAGGAACATAACTCCCTTACAGATTGTGTGGAATACATATTGTCTTGTGATGGCACTATGTCAGATATTTGACTATGAACAGTGAACTAACTAATACACAGTGATTGTTATTGGGTGAGAATGATCGTTTGGTTGGTGCATCTCCTTTTAACAGAATGACTATATAGATTACTTGATTAATTTTGGGAACAATACCTGCTCTCATTTCCCATCATTATTTCATTTTTCGCTAATTACAACCCCATCGCCTTCCCACATTCATTTTTTACTCTTTGTTCTAAAATTGATTATAGTCAAGAAAAATTCTATGTTGAAGAAGTTGGCAGTAGCAATGTCTTGGTTGAATTACAATGGTGTTTTCTTTGGTTTGCAGTTGATTGTTATTGTCTTTGAGTAGTAATCGTATTTTTTTTCCCCCTAATCATATCATGTTGCTCTCAATACAAACCCCTCACATATCACATGACCCTTTATTCACCCCCCTGCTCATTGATAAACAACATAAAAATTTGTATGGATTGGATTGCATGAGTCAGATACATTGTTGAGCCAAATCTATTTATATTTTTAAGAGTTGTCATGTATGGTTATTTAAAAGACTATTTTCTAATCAATCATGCATGCATGAATGAGTTTTTTCAGTCAAGGTAGCCATGGCCGAGGAAATAGAGGGAGAGGTAATTGGAACAGAGACCCAAGAAGGCCCAAGTTCTCCATACATTTTGATGTTGATTCACAAGAGCTTGGCCATTTGTTTTAGGCCATATTTTTCAATTGGATTGGGTAATGAGTGGTCCAACCCAGGCCCGAAATGCCTCCTTTCCAAGTTCCGCAAGCCTTGGTATCCCTGTGCCTCCTCACGTCTCATTGCAACCTGAGGTTCTTGGAAATTATGGATGGAAAGAGATTGTCCACCCAGGACTCTCCCAACATCGTGGCTGGCCTAATTTATCCCTACCCGCTCCTCTGCCTATTAATCCCATTGTCCAAGTTTCTCCCCACTCACCAGTGCATTCCTCTCATGCTAGAAAAAGGTTGAAAACCGAGGCCCACCATGCCCTTGACAAAAGAAAAGCCATTGCTTCCCCTTCCTGACCCTCCTATGGCTCTAACAAATCCACGTCTTCTCAGATGCATTTGAGGGATGATTGTTCCCACGTGATCAGTGAGATTAGGCCTAAGGGCTCGACGCATCCAAAGGAAAATTCAGGAAAATCAAAGGGTGATAGCAACAATCAAGGAAATATTGCATCACAGAGTGAGAAATATGGTTTTTGAGTTTTTATTTTTATCTATTGTTGATAACAGTTGACTTCAGAAAACTTTGGACAACATGTTTTATTTTTGGTTACATGAGTAATATTTTTTTTAAATAATTTCAAATATCATGAGCTAAATTGTCAAATGTGAATATGTGGATGAGAGTCACAAGGAGGTATGTTTTACTTAACTAAATAGTTATATTATGATTGTTATGCACTAAAGGGAATCACAAGGGGTCCCACCTTCTATTTATTATTTATTTATAACCCTTATTATGATTATTAATTCCCCCCTAAATTTGGTTGAGTCTTTTAGTTAATTTAACTAATGAGTTGGTTCAACTATTTCAACCAATTCTAAATTGTTTAAAAGAAAAAGGAAAGGGAGGAAAAAGAGGAGGATAGAAGTTGAAGCATACTAAGGTTTTCTCTTTGAGTTTATGTTGAGATAGTTCAGTTTTCATTCATTCATTTATTCATCGCAAGCCTAATTCACTTTTATGATAGCAGAGTCTTATTGTAGACAACAATATTCAGGGCTGAATTACATCATTCAGATTCTTGTTTTTCAAAGGTGTTGATCTATCTTTGATAGTTTGTGTAGACTTGTCTGTTTGTGAATTAGTTTTCAGGACTGACAAAGGCTATTGTGCAGAGTTGAGTGGGAAGCAATTTGTGGCAAGCTGATCCAACTTTGAGATTTCAGTTTTGGTTTTCTGTCAGAGGTCCTTTTGTATGTTCCATCGGGGATGTCTAAGTTTGACTTTGGTCCAAAATTTCTCTATGAGATTTTGTAAATAAAATGACTCTTTGGTGAATTGGAATGAAATAAATGATTATTTTATTTCTCATCTGTCTTGATTATCATCTTGGTGACTTTACTTCTATATTTACATTTATTTCAACAATTAATATGCTCATAAAATTGCATAAAAAGTAAATTTCCAGCAAGTTTTTAATTGATAAAAGACTATCCTAAGCACTTGTAATTAATACTTGTGATTTAGGCTGTTCTTTTTGTTGGCTATAAGCATAGGGTGAGATTCCCATCTATTTTTCTTTAGCCAAGCAAGATCTGAAAATACTTGAGTAAGATCATTTCATATATTTTCCTCAACAACACGTTTTCTAAGAAATACGTTTTGTTCTTCCTTTTAATAACATATTAAAGACTCCATCTCCTTACTGATGAATCCCCTAAGCTCGTGGTGAATATTTATTGCCCAGCACGTAAGGAGGGATTGTAGGGACAATGGGAAAGTTTCAATGATAAAACCCCGTAAGGGAACACACACATAGAAAAAAAATGAGCAAGGGATCTGGGCAAGCTTAGGTCTGAGCCCCTTTTTAGGAAAAATGAGTTTCAATGAAAGATTGCACATACAGATCTGAGCCCCATAAAAAAAAAGAAGTCTGAGTGCGAGCATGCGAAGCATTCAAGTTCAAATGTTGGAGCAAGCAAGGAACCATTGGCACATTACAAACCCCAAAAGGATGAGTAATTATACTCATACAGCAAGCGTTCAGTGGTTAGACTCGCTGTAGGAGGAAGTGGAAATGTTGGCATTTCAAACAGATTTTTTTTAGTTAGAAAAGGCCCATAACACATAGAGAAATCGATTTATGGGACTGGGCAAAAATATCCCCATGCAGAGGTATAAAAGATCCCACGCTGGTATTTCAAACCTCCCCCACACGCAAAAAAAGAAGCGCAGGGTAAGGAAACACGTAGAGCCAAGGAAATTTGAACGCAGACTTGACTGGGTAAAAGGAAAAATCACTGAGGACAAGCAGGCAGACGTAGAGATAACTGCAAATTTTGTTATGGTAAATCGATCCACGGTTATTACTAGGAAAGAGCGTGAAAACACAGGCAAAATGGTGTACGTAAAGATGATCAAGAGGGAAACAAAAATAGAATCGCAGAGGCAGCAAGCTCCATTGCTGGGCGATTTTTCTCTGATGCAAGGTGAAGATTCATCAAAGAATGCAGAGGAATCATTAAAAAAATCGCAGAGGCAACAAGCTCCATTGTTGGGCGATTTTTTCTCAGACGCAAGGTTAAGATTCATCAAAGAATGCAAAGAATATAAGGTAAAATAGCTGAGGTAAGGACGTATAAAGTCTCTGAGTATGATAAGGTAAGATCTATGATCAATGGGGATGAAATAATTGAGTAAAAGGTCTAAAACGTTGAGTATAAGGTACCCCAAGAAAAAAAAACCTCACAGCAGAAGCAGGCAAACACAGAGAATGAAAGAAGGTGCATGGGTTTATCACTCAATTCAGAAAGGTATGCCAATGCAGAGGCTTAAAAATGATTGGCAAGATATCAAGCGCAAGGGTAACAACAAGCCAGCGGAATTCCTCAGTCATCAATAAATTAAGCATAGAAGATTATCGCTAGAGCTAATGATGAACAACAAAAGGATTAAGGATCCATACATAATTTTAAAATACTACAACACACATTAAAATATTAACAAATTCTTACAATCACAAAATAAAAAACACCACCGAATATGAGACTTCAAGGGTAATCTCGAATAAAAATAACGCAGGATTTAAATTAAAAACACGGGCCTCTTTATTATCAGATCAACAAATAATTTTACACTCATCCAGATCCAAGAAACCATTACAAATCCATCTACGTATAAATCCACACACAAATTTAAACTACTTTACAATGTAAAATTTAACATGTGTATCGTAACCAGTCGATGGCTTGTTGCGGTTCTTTAGCTGTTCGTGATCCTCCTTGTTCTTGCTTGCTAATTGTTGAGACCTTACTGGTACCTCCCATTCAACGCTAGGGTACTCTTCCTTCCCTTGAGCCCTCCAAGCCGCAAAAGGTCCATGCACACAACCTAGAGAAAAGGTAACTCTTAGCTCACCTCGCAAGGTCGAGCTACTACTCTTTGTTCGAGCTGGGTATCCCAACTCCCACAAGAAAAATCAGTCAAGAAAAATCATTTCCTCATCTCCCCCATTACTTTTATAGAGTTCTTCTTAGTGACACTTTCCAATTGCATTTTAAATTCGTTTTATTAAAAATTAATTAGGAAAAACTCTCCCTAGTACACTTGTCACCCAATCTCTTAGTTGCACCAGAAATTCATTTAATTAATTAAATTAGTTTTCCAATTTCCCTCACCCACCTAAAAGCGTTCCTAAAAATGCTCCTTGTTGTCCCTTTATTCCTTCAATTTCCTTTAATGACTAACGTCTTTCTTAAATTTTAGTTGAGTTTTTATTTAGGAAAGTTATCTAGACCAAATTCCTTTATGTGTTCCACATTCTTTTTGCATTTAATTTCCTTTTTTTTGTCTAAGTTCCAAATTAGCATGTCTTTGCACATATCAGTAATAAATTTTTTGATAATTTATTTCTCCTTTAAATTCTAAATTTGATTTTTCTTCATCCCCTTTTTATTAACTGATTAATTAGTTTTTGGTCCTCTTACCCTAATTAGACCTAGGCTTTAATTTCAACTAGGATTATCATTTTTTAAGGGAAATTTATAATTAAAAACATTTATTCATACAACATTTTTATTTTAAGGCTGACCATGTCAAAATAAAATATTGTTTTCTAGTCACCTAGGTTCATTGACTCACCAGTGTTAAAAATCATGACATTCCCTTCAATATACACTACGTGCTCAAAGGGTGCAACTCGTCTTTTGTTCTTGTTTCATTTATGTGAAGTTTCCTTCAAGACGCACTACATGCTCCAAGAGTGCCACTCTCCTTTTGACTTATTTGGGTAGACCTCCAACCCTTGGAGTCAATACTCCATTAGGTGACCTTGTGGGAGACTAAGAGACTCTAAAGAATAAGGACCCTACCTTATTGCGCACCCATTAGAATCTTCATGAACAATTTTCTCAGTATGCCCTCACGGTATCGTGGATCTCTAGATCTAGGTAATCATTAACCTACAATTCGAGCCACGATGGGAGTGCCAGTAGGCTGTGTTAGGGTTGCAGCCACACCTCTCCCTCAATATTTTTTGTTGTCGTGCATGGCCCCTTTACTCCTAATGTGAGTCTGATTAGCAAGGAATCGTCAACCTGCATCCATCAACGAAACATGTCAGTGATCCATAAACATCATCAATATATACCTGAACATATGTCACATATGCATAAACAAAAATACTCAAACCATATACAATCCACTCCCCAACTTGATCCAGAGTCCAAGGAGGTCCACCAATGCCATTGGAACCCCCAATCTGTCCAGTGTGTTGCACACTCAGGAGAAACTCGTCAATAACACATGTCGATACATATATAATCAAATAACATATCATCATTTCCACAACATCATTATCATAATCCATAAGCCAAACAGACAATCATATAATGAACCGGATCACTTGCACACAAGTGTCCTCAAATAATAAGTCAAATCATGTGTGTGCAAGAGTGGGATGTTACAATTTTTCCTTAAGTGGCCATGTTGGCTAGGGTTGTGGCTTGTTTCTTGTTTAAATTTTTTAACCATGTGATACAATAATGTACCGATATTTAATTTATTTGTGCGAGGGGTTTCCTTAAGATGTTTGACCTATTTGGATATACCATGTTTATTGAACATATAATATGATATTAAGGATAAATTTGATGAAAATAAACCATGATAAATATGGAAGAAAATTGTGTTATAGAGAATCAGTCCAAAAATCATCCTATCATGAAACCTTTTGACCCATCTTCAAAAAAATAAAAAAAAATAAGAAAAATCATTGGTAATTAACATGTGGTAGATACTTATCATCATGGATGTACATAATGGTGATAGAATGGATTCTCTTAGAGAATTATTCATTAAAATTGGATGAACTACAAGATGTAATCGACCTCAAGTTTATATAACAATATTTATTACATATTATTATTTAATTTTATTATTATTGTTAATTAATATATTTTAATTAAAAAAATAGTATTAAATTTCCAAAATTTATTGTTCTTATTAATATAGAAGCTTACACTCTCTCTCTCATTTTTTGCAAAAAGATAAAAACATAGAATCAATAAAATTAGATATATGGTAATGAATATTTGGAACATGGGAGTCTAACATATAAATGTGTTTGAGATGACTAGAGATAAATACAAAATTTGTTTCACTTCACTTTAGCTTTAAACTTTGTCTTGGACATAGGGGTTCAATGAATATGCGAATTTTTTTTTACCAAACCATGTCTCACTTAAGTGTGGGTGGGCCATATTTCATTTATAAAACAATGAAAACAATGAAACTTAACTTATAAATTCAACAAAGTAATATATATCATTTCACTATTTTATTATATCCATATGCTTCTTTACAGTCCATTGAAGTTTTTGATGAGGAAACCTAATAAAAAATCACTGTTCCATTATAATCATTTATTGAATTTGAAAATTTATCATAAAAAACAAGTATTCATCATCAAGCTTTTTGAATTTCCATAATTAGATGGACCACAAATATATTACAATAACATCTTACTAATCAAATACAAATTATTAGCTAGTGATATTGGCATCATAGGAAATTTCTATATTTATTAGATATTGTAATCATATTTATAATAACAATTATGAGTTTTATAAAAATTATGAGTTTTAATGGATATAAGTTGAAATTTTAGAAGAGATTCTTTATAATATATCATGTTAAATGGGTATTGTCTAATTGTTTTATGTTTGGTTTTTTTCGTTACAAATCGACGATATAAATATGTATGAAATTATAATTTTTATTCGAAATGTATAAATAGATTTAGTGTGTTGGGACACTTATTTTATTTATAATTAATCTTTCAAATATGAAATCCAACAATTTCTTATTAAATGTCAAACAAAACTAAACATAAACTATTTTTAGAAAAAAACAAAAAAAAAAAAACAAACGTAGAATAGTTAAACTACAGCTATCAAATGACCCATAGATTGAAGCTAATATTATAAAAATATTACATATAAATTTTAAAATACTCTTGTAGCTTTTTTTTTATATAATAATCTTTAATTTTTGTTATTAAAATTCTTATTTTTTTCAAAATAAAAAAAATTATTAAATATTATAAAAATTATAATTTACATATAATTATTTGTTTTGAAGTTCGTATTCTTTTAATGTCCACAAATTTATATTTGAGAGCATCATATCAATCTTAATCTTTGCTTCTAAATTTAAATATTTAATTATCATTATTGTATATAGAGAAGTGGTTGTCCATCTCATAACTTTTTTCATATTTATATGTTTATAATAGCATATTTCAACTCAATATAATATAGTATACAAAACTAAAGTTATATTAATGTGACATAAATAATTATATATATAATAGCATATTTCAACTCAATATAATATATTATACAAAACTAAAGTTATATTAATGTGATATAAATAATTATATATATAATTAATGAAGTAATATAAAAATATTGTAAGAAAATGAATTTGAGGAAATTTTGTTTGACATCATTCTTATCAATTTATAATGTCAATTGTGATATTAAATGTGTGTACACGCGTTGCATGCATATACATAGAGAGAGAAAAATAGACACTAGAGGTGCATATATATATAGAGAGAGAGAGAGGGGTATATAAATCACATGAACATAAGTCCATCTTAATTTGAGATGTTTTAAGAACCAAGAGGTTTGTAACTCGATTATTTTTTGATCCATGTTAGTGCTTAATAGATCTAGAGTTAAGATGGATCTACTTTGGTGATCAGTTAAGTCCACATTTTGACCTAATTTATTCACATTTTCACTTAATACTCGTTCTACATATTACCAAGTCTTCCCTCTAGTATTATCCTCTAAATCGTCTTCCTTAATATTTATCTATACAAATTAGGCTTTCTACTGGAACCTATATGGAATCTTTACTAAGACTATGAAGGTATCTATAGTGTACTTATATAGGGGGGGAAATGAATTAAGATAAATATCATAAGAAATATAAACTACAAAATGTAAAATAGTAAGAACAAGAGTACAAAACCTACATAATATTGATCCTTATATTGATAATCGACAAAGATAGCAATGTTCATAGGTCTCTTAAATGAGTCAATCTCCAAATGAGTAGAGCTCCAATTTGATGAAAATGCTTCACAAAACATTACATAGCTTCTTATATTTATAAATAGGTTCTTACAAACCTATCCCTAATCATTCATGGTCCCATTATTAATGAGTACCAACTACCTAGTGGCGTTTTTTTAACAAATATGAGCTTTAAATTGAGTATTGATACACAAACTATATAGTGGGTGTTATTCAAAGAAGATGACCTTGTACATTACTTAACTATATCCTAATTAACCCTAAGTATGGAGGCTAGGATAAGACCGTAACATACCCCCCCATTTTAAAGGAAACATTGTACTCAAGGTCATAGGTGTGGAAACTACCATAAAATCATTTGTAGTTCCTAGATGGCATCTTTTGGATGTGTATCCTTCCACTATATTGAGACTTGTAGGATAATGAGTCATCATAGTCAAAGTTATCTATTTTTCATCACTACCTCTTGGTAACCAAATGAAACCCTCTTCATCAACTTCTAGAAGGTTGGTCTAAATGTGGTAATTTGGTCCCACTAATTTCTTCAAACATGAGATGTGAAATATGAGGATATGCTCTAATGTCTCCTTCCTTATTTATT
>ML777606.1:711972-747670 GCA_009831015.1 Picea engelmannii | reverse complement strand
TCCTTCCAATTTAGTTTATGTGATTCATCAGCAACATAATGACGTAAAAAAGATACATGAAATACATTATGAGTTTTATGCAAGTGGGGTGGTAGTATGAGACGATAAACAACGGGTCCAATTTTCTCTTGGATCCTGAATGGTCCTATAAATCGAGGTGACAACTTTGTCCCCTTCCCGAACTGTATGGTACTCTTATTAGGCCTGATACGAATAAAAACTTGGTCTCCCACTTCATAATTTCGGTCGGTCCTGTGTGCATCCCCATAGCTTTTCTACTTATCATGTGCTTCCTTTAGTCTCTGCCTAATCTGAATCACCTATTCCTCCATTTCTTGAATCAATTCTGGCCCAACTGCTACTCGGTATTCTAGTCTATCCCAACTCAATGGTGTTCTACATGGCCTCCCGTACAAAGCTTCGTAGGGTGGCATTCCTATGTAGCTATGATAACTGTTATTGTAGGCAAACTCTACCAAAGGTAAGTACTTCTCCCACTGGGTTTGATTATCCATTACATACATCCTAAGCATGTCTTCCATGACTTGATTTACTCTCTCAGTTTTCCCATCTGTTTCAGGATGATAAGTTGTGCTTAAGTTCAATTGAGTCCCTAACCCTGACTGTAAACTTGTCCAAAACCTAGAAGTGAATCTGGATTCCCTATCTGAAATGATCTTCTTAGGTATCCCATGCAAACAGATAACCTCTCTTACAAACACACGTGCCACATCAGTGACATCATAAGTGTCTCTAATCGGAATGAAATGAGCACTCTTGGTTAACTTATCCACTATCACAAGAATGACATTGTGTCTATGAGATGTGAGCGACAACCCCACAACAAAATACATAGAGATGAATTCCCACTTGGACATAGGGACATCATGTGGTTGTAGGAGGCCTGCCGGGTGATGGTGGTCGGCTTTCACTTGTTGACACTCCAGGAATTTGGTGACGAAATGGACTACATCGCGCTTCATGCCTACCTAGAAGAAGAGCTTCCTCATATCTGTGTACATCTTCTTCACACTCGGATGCGCACAATAAAGTGCTCTATGGGATTCCTTCAGTATGATGCTTCAAATATCCCCATTCTCATGGATGTACATCCTTCCTCGATATCTTAACAATCCGTCTGTTTCCAGGCTATATCCTTCATACTTTGGATCTAACTACCTCCCGCTATGGAGGTTTGAAGTAACTTTTAAATACCAATTGTCTCCCAGGAGTTCTGCCAACACATGTTCCCTCAGATTGACCTTTAAGGTTACCAAGGAGAAGATACGTGGTCTCCTACTCAAGGCATCTGGGACCACGTTTTCCTTTCCCTTGATGTATGAAATACCAAAATCGTACTCACTCATAAACTCACTCCATCGCCTTTGCCTGGAATTCAGATCTCTTTGAGTGAAGAGATGTTTTAAAATTTGATGGTCCATTTTGAGCTCAAAGTTTTTCCCCACAAGATAGTGCCTCCAAATTTTCAGAGCTAGCATTACAGCTGCCAAATCTAAATCATGAGTCACGTATAACTCTTCGTGTTTCTTCAACTTCCTTGATGCATAGGCTATCACTCCTCCATCCTGCATTAGCATGGCCCCCAACCCTTGCTTTGAGGCATCCGTGCAGACTGTGAAGTCCTTTTCCATATCCAGCACTTGTAGAATTGGCACACTAGTTAGTAACGTCTTAAGCTCAATGAATGCACTATCACATTCTTTTGTCCATTCATACCTGACCCCCTTGCACTGCAAGGTGGTGATGGGTTTCGCTATTTTTTAGAATCCTTCCACAAATCTCCGGTAATAACCTGCTAGCCCCATGAAACTTCTCACTTCATGGACATTTTTCAGCACTGGCCATTCCATAATGGCCTTTACCTTTTCTGGGTCCACAGAGATTCCTTCGTCGGAGATGATATGACCTAAATAGTGGATGTCTTTATGGAAGAAGGAACACTTCGACAGCTTCCCATACAATTTGTTCTCTCTAAGGCAGGACAATACTATTCGCAAGTGTTCCTCATGTTCTCTTTCATTCTTGGAATAGATGAGGATGTCATCCAAAAAGACTTATACAAAACGGTCTAAGTACTTCCAGAATACATCGTTCATGAGGCTCATGAATATTGATAGTGCATTGGTCAATCTAAAAGGTACTACAACAAACTCGTAATGTCCAAACCAAGTTTGAAATGAAGTTTTTGGGATATCACCTTCCTTAATCCTTAACTGATGATACCCTGATAGCAAATCAATCTTGGAGAATATTGTTGCTCCCTTCATCTGATCGAAGAGGTCATCTATTCACAACATTGGGTACCTATTTTTCACTGTATCACGATTCAAGTCCCTGTAGTCTACACACAATCGTAAGGATCCATCCTTCTTCTTTACAAAAATTACTAGTGCGCCCCAAGGTGAGACACTGGGCCTTATTAGCCCTAAGTCTAGTAACTCTTTCAACTGCATTTGAAATTCACAAAGTTCCGGCGCTGTCATCCGATACGGAGTCTTGGAGATTGGTTCTACACCAGGTTTTATCTCAATAGTAAAATCAAGCTCCCTCTCAAGAGGTAACCCTGGTAACTCGTTTGGAAAAACATCCTGAAATTCTGACAATACTGGGTATTGATCCAATGAGGGTCCCTTCCTTTCATTCATTGCTTCCACTACATAAAGTCGACACCCTTGCCTCAAGCATTGCTTAACCTTCATAGTTGATATAAGTGTAACGACACTTTTCTCTATACACCCTGGATATCTACTGGTCTTCCTTCATCATCGACACAAAGCACCCTCTTTACGAAACAATCTACCAAAGCTCGGTGAGCTGCTAACCAATCCATTCCAATGATTAGGTCATATGCCCCGAGAGCAGTGACGTATACCTTTAACCTGGTAGCATACACTCCCAGGTCTACTATACAATTATCAACACTAGGTCCTACTGCTTGTTTTTCCCCCGAAGCCATCTCAACTTGTTTAAAGTCATCGTGCTCGTAGGCTGCCAACCCACTCTTTTCTAATGCAGATGGTGAAATGAAACTATCTGTCACACTAGAATCAAATAAAATCTTAACATTGGTATGATTTAGCGTACCTGATGACTCCACCACCGTGGATTGATGTTCGGCCTGGCGATTATTAACCGTTGCGTAAATCTAGTGGTTGCTACTTGCTCTCCCCATCGGTGCCTTTCCTTCTCTATGCACAAACCTTGATTTTAACTCCGGGCAGTCATGCTGGTAATGGGGTCCTCCGCACCCCCAACAGGTAACACGATATTTAACCTGTGTACTGTTATGTGACTGTCTCTGAAATGAGTTCCTTCCCCTGGAACCCCTGCCCCTACTCGTTGTTCCTTGAGATGGTCATGGACCTGTCTGTGTCATTGGCGATGAACAAGATGCTGCACTCACTGTCATTGAAATCCCTACGGCTACTGTCCTTGGAGCGACTCTGTTACCATATGGCGGTGGCCTTGAGCCCCCTCCCCTAGGAAATGTCCTCGGGGCCTTCCCTACAAATCTCGAGCGATGTGGAAATGTTGGTCTTGTACCCCCGATTAAGTTCATGTGTTCTTCCGCATAACGCGCATTTTCTACCGCTTCTGCTACTGAAGACGGTTTCCACATCCGCACCATAGCTCTTATCTTAGGGTTCAATCCATAGATGAAGCGCTCTGCCTATCGTTGGTCATTGTCCATATACGAAACATATTTGACCAGTTCCATAAATCTGATCTCATATTCTTCTACAGTTCTGTTTCCCTATACTAAGGCATGAAATGCCCCTACCTGTTGTTCCTCGTAGTATTCTGATAGATATTTCCTTCGTAACCTCTCCTCGAAAAGTTCCCAAGATACTGTGTCTGGGGTAAGGTGCAGTTGTCTTTCCAGGTTGCCCCACCAGTTCAAGGCGTTGTCTCTTAACTGAAAAATTGCGATCTTTGCCTTTGAGTTGGACGCATAGTCCCTTAAGGCAAAACACCTTGTCATGCCTTCCAACCATGCTTCCACGCGTTCACTGGTGCAACCCCCGGCAAACTCCGAAAGTTTGATCTTCTGCAATTCTCGCATGATGTCTTCGGGTGGAGGTCCTTCCCCTAAATCCCTTGACGCTTTTGGATTACCCGTTCCAGATGGTGGGGGTTCCACTTCAGTCCCTGCCGGTTGTCGCCCCTTTAAAGTCTCATTAATGGATTCCAATGAGCACAGTATGAGGGCTAGTTCGGGTGATGGTGGTGGTGGCACTGGTGGTGTTGGCGGCGCTTGCGATGACGCTCCCCTACCTCGACTCCCTTGAGTCCTGACCATCCTGTATGCTTTAACCTTCATCAACCAAGGTTGTCAGGGTGAGTTCCAGGACGTTTCAAATTGGTGCTACTTAAACTAGAAACAGGGTTAGGTGTAAGTTTTCTTTACTTGTCTGTAAATAGACATTACTCCTTTAGGGGATTGGCTAGGTTAGGATTAGGATTGAGCATCTAAGCTTGATTTCTTCGCCCGTATGGAAAAAAAACTATTGGTTCCCTTGCCCTATAGCTACACTAGCCTTGCACCATACTCGTCACTTCCTATGCTTACTCTCCTAGTGCATATGCCGCCTCCTTCCCGCTTGTCCTAGTCTAAGCCCTTTTAACTTTTCGCTTATAAATAAGTATCCTCCGATGCTTGACTCGGGAGATTTTCCTTGGCGCGTAGTGTTGGCGTTGTCGATTGTTGCATTGAGATTTAGCGTTGACTTTGACTGGTGGAATGGAGTGGAGGGACTTGGCGCTTGGCTTGATGAGTTGTGTGTAAGGTCTCACGAGCCCGACGCTTGGATAATCAGAGATTATTCTTCAGGCTAGTACCTTGCTATTATTGATAATTAAACTATTTATATGCGAATTTATTTGTAAAAGTGATATATGTGGCACGTTGGTGTTATTGCTCTTCTTAAGGCGCGTCGCTTGGTGGGTGGTCTTGGGTTCAAAACCCTTGGACCTATAAATTTTATACTTAACTCTATATTACTCAAACTTAACTAATATTTTAATTAACTTTTAATGTAGTTTAACTTTATTTTATTAAAGTAATTAACCTTACTTAAACTTATTAATTATACTTTATTAACTTCATAATTATACTTTAATTGAATCTTTGATTTGATTTTTTTTTTTTTTTAAATTTATCAAATTATATATATTTCAACTTAAAACAAATTAAAAAAAAAACATATATATATATAAGAAAATTTAATAAATAAATAAAATATAATGTTTACAACTAAGATTAAAATTAAACCAATTTTAAAAATACTTTGTATTGGCAACGTGGGGATTGCATGCCGCCCACTTGCCCCAAGACTCTCAAGTCGACAACGTGGGGCTTGCATGCGACCCATGTGCCCTTCGCTCTTCTTCTGCATCATTGTTCTCATGCAAAAGCAAGAATATTGTATCTTTAACGTTCAATTCTAACTCTGACTCGAGAGGAAGAAGGCACTTGTGTGGGGTTTCGAACTCGTGGCGATCAAGGATGGACGTTGCTCCTCTGCAGACTGCGCAGGTGGATTTTCCGATTTCAGAAACATTTTTCAAGAATGCATTGGCATAGCAGTCGCAGTTACCAGGGCAGTTCCAGGGTAATTCCAAGCAGCACCAAATGAAGTAGGAAGGAGTCTAACCAGCATCACGCCCCCAGCCCACTCACTCTCCCAATCTTCATCATTACAGATTTTGAGGAATTATTCTACATTTGGGCTTGCTGGTGAATGAGGTAAACAACAGGTCTTCGAATTGCAATTAGCTCTACCCCTATAATTCCCACCCACAACTGGATCTGGATTTCCGATAAATGGATATGGATCCGACTCACGAGCTACTAGTGGAGATAGTGCCTTTGGCTTTGTCCCAACATCTTTGCAACTAGCCAATATGTTACCTAAAGCTACTGCATCCATATTTAGTGGAGATGCTAATGGTTGTGATGTTAGGCGAGATGCTGCTGGTGAGACAAAGACTGAATATAATAATGGCAACCGATGTCGCCTTTGCTGAGGGCCTTCAAATGGGGTCTGGAATAAGCTCCAGTTCAAGGTAAGCAATTGAGTCCACATAACCCCAATTTCTCTCTGAGGTAAAGCGAGTACTTAGAAATGGAGGAAAATACATATGCATATAAATTTATTTAAACAAATAATGATTCCATAACTGGATCTGAAAGAGAAGCAAAAGAATTAGTAGCTGCTCTCTTTGCAAGAGAATCATCAGAAGATGAAGGTATAGAATTTAACTTCACTCCCATCTTAGCACTTTTAGATCTCTGGGCATGCCTTCTATTCTGAAACCAGTTCCAAATTTGCTTCCATTGTACAGTTACTTTTCCAACTTGTTCTCGTGCTACACTGAACTTCTCAGCAAGATAAATGACAATATCACGTGGAGGATTTGCACCCTTGCTTTGTTCTAGGGTCTTTTCCATATCTGCAATCTCCATGGCTAAGAAGCGAAAGGAGGGTGCTCCTCCCAGCGGAGGTCATGCCATCTTGGCGATTTGGAGTTGAGTGAGCTTCGTCCACTCCCGTTTTTAGCTAGGTGAGAAGGGATTTTGCCTCAAACAAATAATTATGTAAAACCCAAGTGACCTTACGAGAGAAGCCTTAAATTTTTTTTTTGTTCTTTCTTCCTCCTTTTTGAAAATTTGTTCTAGTTGTTGTTAAGAAAGAGAGACACATACACTCCCATAACATATTGCAGTCTCCGCCCATCCTCCGCCTGTTATAACGAGTCTACAATTATCCCATTACTGGATCCTAAACAAATTAAATGGGCCATACAACATAAATTCAAGTATGTCCATTTAGGAGGGGTGAGATTTGGGTTGAATGATTTAGTCAGATGCCATTTAAATTTTTTTTTTTTCTGTGTGTGTAGTTGTAGATACTAGACGTAATAAGTTTTCAGATGCAATAATTGGAGGCTTTATTGGATCCTTACATGATGGACCTATCTTCGACACAATTTTTTTCAAATTTTACCTTAGACTTAGATGATCCTTGTATCTTCGAAGCTATCCAAGTCTATGTACTGCCAAATGGATTTGATATGATAATAGGTACTAAAAATTTACAGTTAAAAAGTTATGTATGTGCTAGATTTGGGAACAATAAAGAGCCCACCCTTCAAAAATCTGTTTCTATTTTATGATCTAGTAGATTAATTAGCACTCTAGAATCTACAAATTCTAGAAATAGCCAGCCAAATTCATTTGACTGGAGAGGTATTGAATATCCATATCCCACCATTTGGGAAACTCACTACCAAAGATTACAGGAAATCATAACATAGAATCAAAACTAAAAAAAAAATGTTCCAAGCAGATTCCCAAAGATAATCCAGGCCCAATGTTTAGATAAACGAGTTAATAAGTAACTGAAGAAACATCAACATATGTTTAATTCAGTCTGCCAGACTATATGTCATCTTCCAAATTTTGGATGTCACTCTTAGTCTAAACAAGTATGTCATTGCAAAAAGCCTTCATTCTAGCCTAAACTCAGGTTTTTTGTGACAACTCTAGTTGCTTGTTTTACTTTGGTAAATTTGTTTTTACATTTTCAATTCGTATTGCATTTACTTTTATATTTGTGTTAAAATTTATGTGTTTGTTTTGCAGGTTAGGCATAGCTGGAGTTAGAGCTTGGAGTTTTGGCCCTCAGGCCCATATTTCAAACAAAAGCTCTGATACCATGTGTAAAAAATGGATTAATTTAACATCAATTATTTCTACAAACAAAACAGTAAACGCTACTTGATTTCAGAAAATTCAATAATTCATTTTAATTGAGCACATACGCATTTTAAATTGATCAATGAATAATAAAATTTTATAACAGAATAAAACAAATACATAATTTTTAAATTACCTTGGTTTGATGCTAATTCCTCCGTCGATCTGGTTGTTCGTGCTGAACTGGATCCAACACTGCCCAAACCTTGTTCCACCCTGCCAACTAGGACAACTTCCTAGCTCCAGGATATCATATGGATATCCTAGCCCCCGTGCCCAAAACCCCCAGCAAACTGGTGCCCTATACTAAACCTTCCTGACTATAGAACTCAACTCCTATGCAAATCAAGAGAAACCTCCAAAAATTTCCCGTAGAATGGTAATCCCCTCCCCCAAAAGAATGCCTTCCACCGTAAGGCTCTCTCGTCATATTTCCCCTTCACTGACTTCCCCCTCCTTCATTACTTTCCTTATCCATTTATTAATTATCTTATCCTTTTGTAGTTAATGCCCCTTATCCATTTTATCCTATATTTAATGTCCTATCCCTTCCCGAATACGTAAGCTTTAATTTAACAATATAATTTATTAACCCCCTTTAATTCTTTAGTTAATTAATTAATGAGTCAATTAATAATTAATTAATCCTTGACAATCATGAACAAGTAATTAATAATAATTAATTAGTTAATGTTATTTAAGAAATAATTATTGTTTAGCTAACTTTTAGGACAGTTAGATTATTAAATTAATTATAATTAATAATCCTATACATCTATTTAAGAAGGGTCGTTATAGGAGACTAGAAACACCCACCCTCATGCACCAGAGGATAGACATGTTATATGAAGTGTTCTCAAATGTACCAACAACTTAGCACTGCCCAACCTGCGTAAGGCCCTTCATGTTCCAGCCGAGGGATGACCCTTCCACGAGTGCTTTGGACGACATGCCCCTAGGTGATAGTGTTTAATTTCTTTTCTATGGATACCTCACACGCTCTCGGTACTGCGATGATGCAATTTTACAGTTCAATCCTCTTTTTTTAGTTGGTAGTTTTTCTTAGCTGCATAGAACAGTTCAATCAGAACACGAATCCATCACCTGCCTTGGTTTCCATTTGGAAGAGAAGACAACAGATAGCTATTTTGTTTAAAGTTATCATAGTTTGCCACTTGTTCTGGTTTCCACTAATTTGACGGAACAAGGGGCAGACTATGAACATATGACATTTTTGTACTATAAAAACACAGTAATAAGAAACATCTCTTTTTTTATTTAAAAAAAAAGCATATGATAAATCCTTAACAACATGCATGTACATAATGATGATAGAAGGGATTCTCTTAGAGAATTACTCATTGAAATTGTATGAGCTATAAGATGTAATCAACCTCAAGTTTATATAGGAATATTTATTACATATTATTATTTAATTTTATTATAATTGTTAGTTTTAAGTTATTACTTTTAATTAATATATTTTAATTTAAAAAAATAATATAAAAATTAATGTTGTTTCCAAAATTTATTATTATAATCTATTATTATTATTATGGAAACATACAATCTATCGATACATAATTTTTTTTTAGAAACATAAAAACATAGCATCAATAAAATTTGATATATTGTAATGAATATTCAAGTTGAAACATGGGAGTCTAACAAGTTGGAACATGGGAGTCTAACATATAAATGTGTTTGAAATGACTAGAGATGAATACAAAATTTGTTTCATTTCACTTTCTCTTTAAACTTTGTCTAGGACATAGGGAGTCAATGAATATGCGATTTTTATATACCAAAGCATGTCTCACTTAAGTGTGCGTGGGCCATATTTCATTTATAGAACAATGAAACTTAACTTATAAATTCAACAAAGTAATATATATCATTTCACTACTTTATTATATCCATATGATTCTTTACATTCCATTGAAGTCTCATTTAAGTGTGGGTGGGCCATATTTCATTTATAAAACAATGAAACTTAACTTATAAAGTCAACAAAGTAATATATATCATTTCACTACTTTATTATATCCATATGCTTCTTTACATTCCATTGAAGGCTTTGTTGAGGGAACATAATAAAAAATCATTATTTTCATTATAATCATTTATTGAATTTGAAACTTTATCATAAAAAACAAGTATACATCATCAAGCTTTTTGAATTTCAATAACTAGATGGACCACAAATATATTATAATCACCGAAAATATCTTATTAATCAAATACAAATTATTAGCTAATAGACTGGCATCATCGGAAATTTTTATATATATTTATTAGATATTGTCATCGTAATTATAATAATCATTATGAATTTTAACGGATATAAGTTCAAATTTCAAGAGATTCTTTACATCATACTTTGTGAAAGGGATATTGTTTAATTGTTCTATTTTTTTTATTTTTTTGGTTAGAAATCAACAATATAATTATATATCAAATTATATTTTTTTGTTGTTTAAATTGTATTTATGAATGTAGAAATGGATTCAACACGCTGAAAACTCTCTGAGACACTCAATATATATGAAATTAATCACTCAAATATGAAATTTAACAATTTCTCATTAAATTAAAAAAAAAAAAATATTCTCGAAAAAAGATCAAAATGTAGAATAATCACTATCAAATAACCCAAAAATTAAAACTAATATTGTAGAAACATTAAATCTAAATTTTAAAATTACCGAGAAATTGAAACTAATGTTGTATAAACATAAAATCTAAATTTTAAAATATTTTTATAATTGTAATTTTTTTATATATATAATAGTTTTTAATTTTTGTTATTGAAATTCTTCATTTATTTTTAAATAAAAAATTTGTAAAATATTATAAAAATTATAATGTACATATATAATTATTTGTTTTGAAGTTAGTAATTTTTAATCTCCACAAATTTATATTTATATTTGAGAGTATCATATCAACCTTAATATTTGCTTTTAAATTTAAATATTTAATTATCATTATTGTATTTAGAGAAGTGGTTCATCTCATAACTTTTGTGCTATTTGTACATTTATAATAAGATATGTTAACTCAATATAATATATTATACAAAACTAATATTACATTAATACTAAATATAATGTTACATAAATATAAAACTAATGTTACATTAATACTAAATATAATGTTACATAAATATAAATATAAATATAAATATAAATATAAATATAAATATAAATATAAATATAAATATAAATATAAATATAAATATATATATATATAAATATATATATATATATATATATATATATATATATATATATATATATATAAAATGAAATCATATAAATTATTGTAAGAAAATGAATTTGAGGAAATTTTGTTTGACACTATTTTTATCAATTTATAATGTCAATTGTGATATCAAGTATGTGTGTGCACGTCCATGCATATGCATAGAGAGAGAACTGCACACTAGATGTACATGTATATGTATATGTATACATGTACATAGATATATGTACATATACTCATATATATGTTTGTATATATGTATATGTATATGTACATAAAGCACACTAGTGTAAATTCATCTTAATTTGAGATCTTTTAAGAACCAAGAGGTTTGCATCTCAATTATTTTTTCATCCATGCTAGTGCTTAATAGATCTAGAGTTAAGATGGTTCTAGAAAGATGGTTCTAGACTGGTGATTAGTTAAATCCACATTTTAACCTAATTTATTCACACTTTCACTTAATACTCATTCTACATAGTACCAAGTCTTCCCTCTAGTATTCTCCTCTAAATTGTCCTGAACATTTATCTATAAAAAAATAGGTTTTCTACTAGAACCTATATGGAATATTTACTAAGACTATCAAGGTATATATAGTGTATATATAGGGGGAACAATGAATTAAGAGAAATATCATAAAAAATATAAACTACAAAATGTAAAATAGTAAGAACAAGAGTATAAAACCTAGATAATGTTGATCCTTATATTGATAATCGAGAAAGATAACAATCTTCATAGGTCTCTTAAATGGGTCAATATCCAAATGAGTAGAGCTCCAATACGATGAAAATGCTTCAAAAAACATTACATAGATTCTTATATTTATAAATAGGTTCTTACTAACCTATCGCTAATCATTCATGGTCCCATAATTAATGAGTACCAACTACCCAATGGTCGTTTTTTAATAAATATGAGTTTTTAAAATTGAGAAACGACACACCAACTATATAGTGGGTTTTATTCAAATAAGATGGCCTCATACAATACTTAACTATCTCCTAAGTACCCCTAAGTATGGAGGCTAGGATAAGACCCTAACATGCCCTCCCCTTCTAAAGGAAACATTGTACTTGTAACATCCCGTTCTTGCAAGAACATGATACTGACTTATTATTTGAGGACACTTGCATGAAAGTGTTCCGGTTATAGTATATGTTTATCTGTTTCTCTTATGGATTCTTATGATGTTGTTGATGGATTATGATTTATGTTGCTTGATATCTATGTATTTACATATGTTATTGACGAGTTTCCATTGAGTGTGGAGGACACTTGACAGATTGAGGATGTCGATGACATCATTGTACCTCCTTGGACTCCAGATTGAGTCAAGGAGTGGATTGTATTGGTTTGAGTATTTAGTTTATGCATATGTGGGATATGATCGATTATATTATGATGTTGTTTATGGATCATTGGCAATGTTTCGTTGATGGATGCAGGATGATGATTTCTTTCTAATCTGACTTGCATAAGGAGTAAAGGGGGCATGCATAGAAATGAGATATTGAGGGAGAGGTGTGGCAGCATCCCTGACAAAGTCTACTAGCACTCTCGTCGTGCCTCGAATTGTAGGTTAATGATCACCTAGTTCGAGAGATCCATGATGTCGTGAGGGAAGACTGAGGCAGTTTCTCATGAGGATTCTAAGGGGCATGCAATAAGGCATGGCCCTTATTCCTTAGAATCCCTTAATCTCTCACAAGGTCACCCAAATGAAGTGTTGACTTGAGGGGTTGGACAACTATCAAAACCAGTCAATGGAGAGTGGCACTCTCGGAGCACAGAGTGCGTCTTTTAGGGCACATCGCGTAATTAAAATTTGAATTAAAGGTGAGTAGCACCCTTGGAGCACAGAGTGAGTCTTGAAGGGAACATCGCATAATAAAATTTGAGCCGATGAACCTAGGTGGCCTAGAAAACCTTGAGCGAATTTTTACATCTTGTAAAATCTTTGAACATTGTTGGATTTAATTAATTAATTAAGGATTGGAATTATTAATTTTATACCCCAAATGAAAGTCTAAGTCTATTTGAATTTAAGCGGTGAGATTACAAAAACTAAATTACAAATTAGATAAAATAAAAAAAAAGGGTAAACCCATTTAAGAGATTAAGAAAGAAAAAACAAATCTAAAGAATTAATAGAATACACATGCGTGTAGAAAATACCAATTTAGAATTTAAAATAAGAAAGGAATAAAGCATAAAAGAATGTGTAAGCATAGAAATGTATCTAGAGTCTAGTTAACACTAGTCTAACTAGAGAACATTCCTATTTTAACTCAACTCATTTTTCGAAAGGTGTTAGTCATTAATTGGGAATAAAGGGAATAAATGGACAATTATGAGTGATTTTAGGAGCGCTTTTAGGATGGGTGAGGGAAATTGACTTTTAATTAAAATAAATTGAGGATTTACTTGTGCAACTAAGGGAAAGGGTGACAAGTGTACAGGGGGAATAATTTGTAATTAATTATATGATGATGATGATGATTAACGTCCACCAAGACCTAATTGGTCTATTGGACCTTAAGAGGGTAAGTGATTACTTGTGATTCTTTAGAATTTTGTTTTTGTGCTCGAAAAACATTAAGATAAACTTTCCAAGATCACCATACTTTTGTTGAGTTAAGAGGTTAGGAAGGTTGGTAGTGTGATCACTATTTTGAAAATGAGATCTAATATGGGTATAGGATGAACAATCTAAGAGAAAATGCTTTTCATCTTCAACCTTCTTAGTGTCACAAAGGTGACACACTCTTTCATCCCATGGCATTTTAGGAACTGACCAATGCCCAGTTTCACTATGGAGTTCAGGATAATTTGTTCTGATCTTAACAATGCTTATTTTTTTCTTTACACTTGGAAAAACAGATAGATAATTTTTATCTTCTAGATTAGGGTTGATTACATCTTTATAATACCTTAATTTTATTTTTTCCTCTAACTCTTTATCACACCACATTTTTTCCTTAAATTTTGATTTGACGTTTTTTTAATAGTATCTTTATTCTACACAATGGTTTCTTCCATGATTCCCCAATAGTTTAACCAATACCGAGCATCTTTATGCCATCCTCGCTTGAGTCGATGGTGTTCATGACTTGATTTTGAAGCAATTTTAGGTAGCCTCATGTCTTCCATGTTGTTTAACTTGTTCTTATACATTAGTTATCTAGTCATATCCATGCTCTCAATGGGGATTTTAAAAAGGAATTAAATGTGCAAATGACAAGGTGTCACTAACGAAATTATATAAAATACATGACTGAGATGAGAAATAGAAAATGCTGGTGATGAGTAATGTTATGTTGCAGAATTTTTGATTGGTTTTACTTGTGAGAGCTGGTATACCCAACTTGAGAGAGAGTGGTGGCTCTACCTTGCGAGACGATCTGGGAGCTATAGGATTCAAGTTGTGTGTGTGCATGGCCCCTTTGCGGATCGAGGGGCTAAAGGGGAAGAATAGTACCCCTAGCATTTGCTAGGAGGTACTGGTGAGGTCATTCGATTGGAAAGCGAAGGAGGAGACTCTACGCAAATTTCTTGGATTGCAGTTCATACAATTCACATTTATATTACTCTCGGTTATAGTATTCATCTTAATTTTTATGTATATTTAAGTTGAAGCAATATATCGAATGTTTTGAGATACAATAGATTTAATTTGAAAATTGTAAAATATGATATGTTCATTTTTATGGGAATACAATGCTTGGTGTCAATAGGGTGAGATTCAAAATATGCACCAGACCCAGAAGCATTTGTGAAAATTGTAACTCTTAAACAGACCCTAGTGTATTGTAATTCATGTAACTTCACAATTTATTGATAGAGCAACTTGGGGAACCTATATGTTGTGTATGAATGGATGTATCTGCTTTCTGCCTCTCATCTAATGATTAAAAAATGGGTACGGGTCCTTGTTACTGTAAAATGTTTTTTTTAATGGTTTGATTAGTGTATTTTACCCTCCTTGGTAGAACTCCTTACCCCAGCTAGTGCCGGTAGAATTTTTTTTATTCAACTATGTTCTTAAAGGTATCACTTCATTAAAAGATAGGCTCTAAGTATGCCGAGCTCCCACCACTGAGGTCCAAGATCCCAAATGCAAGCAACAAGGAATTTAAATCGTGCTCATGCATTGTACATATGCATCCTCAACTTCAAATTAGAGTCCATGGATCCCGTATCGAATCCCTTTAAGATATAGCGATTATAAATGAGAAAAACTAGGTACAGGAAGGATCGAGATAACTCCATCACAGACGAGTTCTTATATTTTCTTGAGATATTTTCTCCTTAATACTACATTCCATTTGGTATGCTTCATTCCTTTAAGTGTGAAATTAATTACACTAGCCTCTATGATGGTTTAGGTATTGTTTTAGCCTCAACCTAATTTTGAGATGTAATTCATTCATTGAGAATTTCAATTTTTGAATATCATTTTTTTATTCAATTGTTAACTTAGTTTTAATTGGAACCTGGTAATTTATCAAATTTCAAGTCTTCGTCAATTTTAGGAAAATAAATCTCATTTAAATAAGGTATTAGTATTTTAAATTTGTATTTAGGGGTTGGAACTTCTTTAGTCTTTTCCATTGAATGTCAGGGAGCCTTGGAATCCCTCCTTACGCCTTATCCATAATAATAAGTTGATCACTTACATCCTGAATGCATATCTTTGAGGACTTCAATTGATCCATTAATATTGAACACCACTAATTACCTTCCATTCGATAGTGTATGAACTTATTCATTAAACTGTTATGAGAAACTACATTGCTTTGTTTTCATCTATTTGAAAGGTGATGTGGATGTATGTAAACTGTAGTGGACTAGTGTTGGAAGGATTCATAGGTGATTTTGCGTCATTAAAATCGATATGTGTCTTTATAGTCAACCTATTGTTGGAATGTATTGTAGGTGGTGATTGTTGTCAATTACTTGATATATGTTGCGTAATAGAATGTTTGTGCGCCATTAAATTTTGTTGATGCATGATGGATTTAATAACTATATATCTCTTGTGCCATTAACCATGTGAATGTATGATTGTTTTAGAATTTTTTTACCTTATGCGATGAAAATAAAATTGATGATTACTCTTGCGCTTTTAGAATAATGATTGAGATATGAGTGACTAAGAATTTATAATCTCTTGCAACATTTAAAATAAGTTGACTGCTATGGTTCTTTAGAATAATGATTGACATATGATTGATTAAACACTTATAATATCTTGCACCATTTAAAAATAAGTTGATTACTCTTGCACTTTTAGAATAATGATTGACATATGATTGATTAAGCCTTTATAATCTCTTGCGCCTTTTAAAATAAAGTTGACTACTCTTGTGCCTTGGAATTAATGTGGATGTATGATTGTTCTAGAAATTAGTTAAAATACTAGCACACCATGAAATAGATATTGATGTATGATTCATAAGTTGATGATGATCCTTGTGCTTGAATAATTGATTATGAGGTTGATTGATTTGATCTAGTTGATTTCGTCTTGATTGGATTAGTGGGATCTAGACACCTCCTTGTTCCTCAGAAAGGTCGCAAGCCTTGAGACCTTAAATGGTCAAAATCAATCAGATGAATCCTAGGCTTGAGCATTGCATATATATCCTGGAGGTCCTAATCATGCAGGATAGGTTGCGAAAGTAGTTATTTATCATTCAACGATATGGTTGATCATTATTATATTTTCTTTGGTTGATTGTGATGTGTTGAACTACATCACTATGTATGTTTATGTGTTGATCAAGTGTCACTATCATTTTTGTTCATGCATTGACTTGTGTCGTTATTGATTTTGATGATGTGTTACTTGTATGATTTTAATTATGATGTTGTGTTAATTATGTGTGATGATTCTTTATCCTAACTCATAAAAACAAATTTACTTCATTTTTTGTCGTAACGACGGGGGCGTTACATATGGTATCAGAGTAGGTTCAACCCAGTGACTTGGGAATAGTTACACCTTCCACTATATTAAAAACTAGATTAATAACTTGTCTCTAATAAAAATGGAAATTTTCTGTGTCGGTAATCCTTGATAGAGGACATTGCAGACATTCATGACGTGGTGCTAGGGGAAGAGGTGTGATGCCTCCAGTGGCTTCCATGCTAGAGGGGTCTAACCACTAAGGAGAAGAACAAGTATTCTAAAGGAGCATATTGTTGTGGGGGACATGGTTGGTTGTGTGAGGTCCTTTCAGAGGATGTCAAAGGCCTTGATTAACTGGCTAGATAGAGATGAGGCCAGGGTACCTGTACCCAATGAGGGTTCATAGTGCACTCCAGCTGGTAGTGTTAGCTTTCACAGAGAACTAGAGAAGTGAAGTTACTGAGTTCATGGGTGCCATAGATGGCTCATCCACTGAGGCATGGTTGGAGAACAGGAGACGTGTGTTGCACTTTTTGACTACCCCTGCAACTTGAAGGTCTACATGGTGGTATTTTAGTTGAAAGGGAGTGCTCTTCTATGGTAGAAGATGCTCCTACCTCAACTAAACATGGTCGTCAAAAACGTGTCATGGGGAATTGTTCGATGAACGGTTCTGGAGGAGGTATATGTCATAGGAATTCATTGAGCACCAACTCAATGAGTTCAATTCCTTACGACAAGGTGGTCATACGGTGCCCAAGTATGAGGAATGATTTATGGAGCTACTTTTGTATACCCTAAAAATGAACATGGAGAAGCTAAAGGTCAACAAGTGTGTTCGAACTTAACTTCAACATTCGTGAAAGAAGTGGTCACCTTGGGGTGCGCCTATTACTTTCATGAGAAAGAAGGATGGTTCGAGAGACTATGTATTGACTACTGTCAGTTAAACAAGGAAACGATCAAGAACATGTATCCATTGCCAATAATAGACTATTTGTTTGACCAAATGAAAGGTGTGATGGTGTTTTAAAGGATAGACTTGATCACTATATCACCAGTTATGAATTAAAGAGGAATATATTTTGAAGACCGCATGCAATATGAGGTTCATACACTACGATTTTACCATTTTCCGTTGGGAAGGAAAACCGACCTGGGGGTATTTAGGAGTTTGATGAATGAGGTGTTTCGCAAATAATTGGATGATTTTGTTCAATTATTCATTATTGACACATTGATATATTCTCGGATGACGAAGGAACATGACAAACATTTGCGATTAGTATTACAGTGTTTATGGGAACAAAAAATCGGGAAACTGTCAAAATGCTCTCAAGGATTCATTCCTTAGGGCATGTGATGTCTGATGAAGGCATCATTGTGGATCCAAGGAATGTTAGAGGATATTATGGAATGGAATATGAAAAAAAATGTACCAAGAGTTCGCAACTTTTGGATTTAGCAAGATATTACCGANNGAAGTTTTTTTTTTTTTTTTTTTCGAAGATAGAAAATCCGATCATGGAATTGCAGAAGAAAAACAAGAAGTTTGTATGGGCCAAGAAGTGCATGAAATAATTTTGAAGGATCATTGGTCTGTTGACGACAACGTCAATACTGAAGGTCCCCAACATGGATAGGGATTTCTTGGTATGCATAGACACATCCAAGGAAGGTTTAGGCAGAATATTGATGCAAGACGGTCAAGCGATCACCTGCATCTCAAGAAAATTAAGAAAGCATGGGGAGAACTACACAATACATTATTTGGATTTATTGGCCATTATGTATTCCTAGAGAGTGTGGAGACACTATCTAATTGGATGAAAAAATGAACGAAAAATAAAAAGGGGGACATATCATTGTGGAATGCAACACTTTTCACTTAGAATGACTTGAACGTGCGGAAAGGGCGTTGGACAGAATTACTTAGCAAATATGATTGAGATTAAGTACATTGAAGAAATGATAAATAGAGTGGAAAATGTGTTGAGTCGGAGACCACACATATTCTTGGTGATACCTCTTCAGACGAATCTTAGAGAAAGGATTCCAACTATACAGTTTGATGATGACTGGTATAAAGAGGTTAGGGAAAATATCGGACAAGACACCATGATGGTATCAAGGTTTGAAGGTTATTATTTGGACAAGGACAGATTGTTGAGGTATAATTACCATATTTACATACCACCTAATGAAGAATTGAAAAGTTTGAACTTAATCAAAGCTCATAGAGTAGTATACATGGCTCATATAGGAGTCACGAAGATAAGGGTAGACCTTAACCCCTTATTCTTATGGAAGGGATGAAGGTGGACATAGTTAGTTATGTGGCGGTGTCTAGAATGTCAGGAAGTGAAAGTTGAACATAGAAATTCAGCAGGATTACTACATTCACATGCTATTACAAAATTGAAATGGGAGGTCATTTCGATGGACTTTATTGTTGGATTTTCATTGACGACAAGGAGGCATGACTCGATTTTTGTGGTAGTTGACACTTTAATGAAGAGTGCACATTTTATTCATGTCCATGCAATGTAACAGGAATTGACATAGCTAGAATTTTGTCAGCAAGATTGTGAGATGGTCTGGTATTCCAAAAAGAATCTATCCAATAGAGGGTTGGTGTTTACAGGATGATTTTGGACTAGTTCCCAAGAGGCATTGGGAACACAATTGAAATTTAGTACACCATATCACCCTAAGATAGATGGGAAGACAAAAATAATGGACCAAATTTTGGAAGATATGTTGCGTATGTACGTGATGTACCAACATAAGCGTTCAGAAGATTTATTTTCACTGGTAGATTTATGTACAACAAAATATATCAAAGTACCATTAAGATGTCACCAGTTGAGTTTCTCAGGCGACCGTGTCGAATTCCATTGAGTTGGGATCGACTTGAGGATAGGGTCCTAGTGGGACCAGAATGATCCAATAAATGGAAGGACAAATGAAAATGATAAGACAAAGGATTAAGAAGTGAAAGATAAATAGAATAGTTATACGGATGCGCATTGTGTTGACTGCCACTACGAAGTTGGCGAATGAGTTTTCTTGTGGGTGAAACCACACAAGAGTTTGATTAATTTCGGAAAGGGTGCTAAACTCTCTTCTAGGTTTGTGGGGACTTTAGAAGCCATGGAAATGAAAGGACCCATGGCTTATCGACTAGCCTTGCCTCATTCCTTGAGGTGTATGCATGATGTTTTTCTTCTTGTATCTGTTTTGAGACATTATGTTAGTAATACTACACCTGAGATTGACATTAGTTCCTTTCAGTGTTGGACAAAGGTGCAATCACAGTGGAGCCAATATGCATTCTATACCATCACATTCGACAGATACGATGTCGAGCAGTCGATTAGGTCAAGGTCCAGTGGGAAAATTATAGTCCATGCTCAACTACTTGGGAGGACGCATATGATATGCGTCAACAGTTCCTTACTTAATTGATAGAGTAGACATATGGATCTTGTTAGATGTTTTATTTACTGTATTTATATATTGTACAACTTTGGGATGAAGTTTAAAACAAGAGGGAGTGTATGTAACATCCCTATCTTACAAGCACATGATACTAACTTATTCTTTGAGGACACTTTTGTGCAAGCGATCCGATTATAGTATATGCTTATCTATTTCGCTTATGGATTCTTATGATGATGTTGATGGATTATGATTTATGTTGTTTGATATCTATGTATTGACAAATGTTATTGATGAGTTTCCCTTGAGTGTGTAGGACAATTGACAAATTGAGGATGTTGATGGAATCACTGGACCTCCTTGCACTCCGGATTGAGTCAGGGAGTGGATTTTATTGGTTTGAGTATTTCATTTATGCATATGTGGAATATGATCGATTATATTATGATATTGTTTATGGATCATTGATGATGCTTCGTTGAAGGATTCAAGCTGGTGATTTCTTGCTAATTTGACTCACATAAGGATTAAAGGTGCCATGCAAAGAAACCAAATATTAAGGGAGAGGTGTGGCATCATCCCTAACACAGCCTACTAGCACTCGCGTCGTGCCTCAAATTGTAGGTTAACGATTACCTAGTTTGAGAAATCCACAATGTTGTGAGGGTAGACTTAGATAGTCTCTCACGAAGATTTTAAAGGGTGTGCAATAAGGAAGGGTCCTTATTCCTTAGAATCACTTAGTCTCTCACAAGGTCGCTCGAATGGATTGCTATCTCTAGGGGTTGGACAACTACCAAAACCAGTCAAAGGCGAGTGGCACCCTTGGAGAACAGAGTGTGTCTTGAAGGGCACATCACATAATTAAAATTTGAATCAAATGCGAGTGGCACCCTTGGAGCATGAAGTGCGTCTTGAAGGGCATGTCGCGTAATAAAATTTGAGCCAATGAACCTAGGTGGCATAGAAAACCTTGAACAAATTTTTACATCTTGTAAAATATTTAAACATTTCTCGATTTAATTAATTAATTAAGTATTGGAATTATTAATTTTATGCCCCCAAATGAAAGTCTAAGCCTATTTGAATTTAATTCTAAGTCTAAATCTTGGTGAGATTACTAAAACTAAATTACAAATTAGATAAAATAAGAAAAGGGTAAATAGATTTAAAGAAATATGAAATAAATCTAGAGAATTAATACAATACACATGTGTGCAGAAAATGCCAATTTAGAATTTAAAATAAGAAAGGAATAAAGAATAAAATAATTTGTAAGAATAGAAAAGTATCTAGAGTCTAGTTAACATGAGTCTAACTAGAGAACATTCCTATTTTAACTCAACTCAGTTTTAGAAAGGCGTCAATCATTAATTGGAAATAAAGGGAATAAACAGACAACTAGGAGTGATTTTAGGAGCGCTTTTAGGATGGGTGAGGGAAATTGACTTTTAATTAAAATAAATTGGGGATTTACTTGTGAAACTAAGGGAAATGATGACAAGTGTATGGGGGGAATAATTCTAATTGATCTTTAAAAAAGGATTTAAATGTGAAAATGGAAAGGTGTCACTAAGGAAATTCTATAAAACACGTGGATGAGATGAGTAATAGAACACACTTGTGATGAGTAATGTTATGCTACAACGTTTTTGACTTGTTTTACTTGTGAGAGTTGGGATACCCATCTTGAGACAGAGTGGTGGCTCTACCTTGTGAGGTGAGCTGGGAGATAGAGGATTCAGGTTGTGTGTGTGCATGGCCCCTTTGCAGCTCGATGGGCTAAGGGGGAAGAAGAGTACCCCTAGCGTTGGATAGGAGGTATTGGTGAGGTCCTTATATTGGTAAGTGAAGGTGGGCACTTTGCGCAAATTTGTTGGATTGTGGTTCATCAATAATTCATGTTTCTCTTACTCCTAGTTACAATATTCATCTTGAATTTTATGTATATTTAAGTTAAAGCAATATATTGAATGCATTGAGATACAATATATTTAATTTGAAAATTGTAATATAGGATATGTTAATTTTTATGGGAATGCAACACTTGGTGTCAACAGGGTGAGGGTCAAAATATGCACCAGACCCAAAAGCGTTTGTGAAAATTGTAACGCTTAAATAGACCCTACCGTATTGAAATTCATGTAACTTCGCAATTTATTGATAGAGCAACTTGGGGAAATTCTATGTTGTGTATGAATGGATGCATCTTCTTTCTACCTCTCATCTAATGATTAAAAACTGGGTACGTGTCCTTTTTACTATAAAACATTTTTTTAATGGTTTGATTAGTGTATTTGACCCTCCTTGGTAGAACCCTTGGGAACTTGCTTGTTTTAGTCCTTCTTCCCCTCAATGCAATAGATCCATCTCTCAGGATTATCATAATGATAGTAATTTCCCCTGGAGGCAGTGTATCCAAGGTTTGTTGGTTCTCAAAAAAATAACTCATGGCCTCTTAACATTCGCTTAACAGGAAATCCCTTACCTTCTACGTTATTCATATCTTGGCTTCCCATTGGTGTAGTTAGTCTCAGTTAATCATGATATTTAGTAGGGCGCATTCGATGGTGGGTGAAGTATCTTTCCATTTATTTGGACCTCTTGCGATGTTTAACCCTTAGTACCATTCTGTGACCCGTGGTCACTCCTATATAAAGTTCTTCTAGTGGTTGCATGGCTAGATTGGCACTTGGTCTCGGTATTGACCCTAGAGTGTAACTATCCTTCTCTCCTGCTCGTCTTCTATTCAATGAATCACCTGTTTATCCTCTACTCAAGATTAATAATACATGTTCTAGTGTGTGCATTCTCCATGTTGGATTACTAAGAGGGGGGGTGAATCAATAACAAATCAATTCAATCCTTTTTAACCACAAAATTCAAGTGTTATATCAATGTAGAATTATCATCCAATAGTTGTAGAGTAAATAAACAATGAAAAAATGAGAAATAATACACAAACGTAATACACCATTGTTTTTATGTGGAAACCCAAAGTGAGAGAAAACCATAGAATGATTTTTCTTATATGTATTTAAGAATTACATTCATTTGAGGCACCAACTTCCTTTGTTTTCCAGCTGCAACTGGAAGGAGGCTTGAACCCCCTAGTTTCTCAAGCTACAACCTGAGGGAAGCTCTAACTCCCCAATTCTATGGCTAAAACCAGAAGGAGGCTACAACCCCCTATGTTCTCCGGCTATAGACATAAGGTGGCTACAACCACTTGTCCTTGCCCCGTCTGACCTCACTGATGTATAAGTATAATTATGGAACCACTGTGACATTATCACTATGAGATATCCTGATGTAAACCTGTGCCAATCAACTTGCACCAAACAACCTGTACCAATAACCTGAACCATGCATCAACCTGTACCTCAACCTATAATCAAATTGTACCATAAAAATGTGCATCAACCATGCACCAAAATTGTAAAAATAACCTGTCACAACAACCTGTCCAAACAACCTATCACAACAACCTGTTTCATCAATATTATCAACCAAATCAAATCTAATCACCAAGATCAATCACCAAGACAACTCTCAAAGATGTGCATCAACCAAGCATAACAAAACAACTCATAATCATCACCAATATCAATATGTTCTTCTAATAATATACCAATACAAGTATGCTACATCATCCATAAACCATGTGTCAACAATACTAATAACAAGTGCCTCCAACCATGTACCAAGTACGTATCAATCATGTATCAACTACTCATAAACTATGACTCATCAATATGTACCAACATCATAAACTATACACCTCATGTATGTGCCAACTCATCAACTACTTGTCTCAACCATGTGCCCAACATGTACCTCAACCAAAATCCCTCATCAATTTCATCATCCAAATATGATTTATAACTTTGTAATAGACCTAGTGTATATGATCACATACATGCAAGCCTTCCTTAACTTTAACAACAAGAGACTAGCATTTTCATCAAACTTCACTTTAGTCTCACACGACTAGTTTTGGATTAGTCAACAACCCTAACTTGATATAATCATAACTATGTACCTGTAATGAATAAATATATGAAAATGGTACACAATGTTCTTCAGTGCATTTTGTGCAATTCCTCCATATTTCACTACTTGGAACCTCTCAGAAAAGGAGTTATAGAAAAAATGCAATCTCTTGTTGAATTCTGGCTTATTCTAGAGAGCGCACTTGTAGAGTGTTCCCTGTACAGAATATTTGTTGTATGGATATGAAAATTGTACAAACAATACTCTAACCAACACATTTGGTCTTACTAAATTTGGATATGTTATATAGTAGTTATGATGTTTTTACCCAAAACACATGTTTTAGACTAGTTTCAGGATTAGCCATAAACCCTATTTTCCATGGTGCATAACTCCAAAAATTCATCTACCCACAAGAAGAAATTGGTACCACTGCTACTTGGATATGTTTCCTCAATGGACTCTAAATTTCATGGTCTGAATCATTCTATAAAAAAATTTATTGTGAAAATAGTGAGATGACCTGTAAATAACATACCTTAGAAAGCATCATCAAAATAATTTATCCTCCCTTGAATTTCAACCTTCTTTAAATCGCCTTCCCTCTGGAATTCAACTTAGATATCCTTTGGCTACCTCAGTCACTTGTATATCTTCAATATGCTCATGTGTCTTTAAAATGAGAGAGTCTTGTCTCTTATTTATACTTTCATGTAGCTTCCTCAAGGGCTTACATTTTAACCATCTTAACCCACTTTCCTTATTTTAATGTTAACCCACTTCTAGCCACTTGTCCAATTAGTAATTTCTCCATTAACTTTATTATTTAAATAATTTATTTTGCATCCTCTTTGACTTATAGTACACTCATCACTTCACTTTATTATTTAAATAATTTCTTCTTTGCAAACACTTTGACTACTTTGACATTTTAGGGCTTCTAAATGACTCATGAGGGATCTCTAACTTCACATGGCCATAAATCTCTAGCTGTGAGGATTTATGCGACATTCCACATACCACCAGAAATGGAATGACATGTACTATTCATATAGTAAAGTTTTAATTTCAAATATATCAAAAATCATACCATTATCCATCAAACAAACTTGGGTTCATTACCCAAACCTTTGTGCTACCAGAATATGCTACCGAACTTTCTTCAAGGGTTGACATCAATGAAAACCAACCCAATTAATCAACAATATCCCCCTTTGGCATTGATGGAAACACTCTGATGCAATACTAAAATCATGTCATGCAATACTGAAGTCATATCACTCATGCTCCCCTTGTAACCATCACTCCCCCTAGAACCATACTTCTGTGCTCTGCATCTGATAAATATCTCCCCCTTTGAAATCAATGGAAAATGTATCTTTCCATCTGGGGTTTCTCCCCCTAACTGAACTGTCCTCTTTATGGTTCTTCCTCATGTAGATCTAAGACATATAATATAAGCATTCAAAAGCATTCATTTCGGAGTATAAATTACTCTCAGTCTTTGGTGAAGATACTCAAAGGCTTCCTGTGTAAGAGGTTTTGTAAAGATGTCTTCCACTTGTTATTTTTTGCCCACATATTCAACTCTGATGTTCTTCTTTACAACTTGTTAATTTAGAAAGTGATACTTGATTGGAACGTGCTTTTTCTTGAAGTGCATCACCGGGTTCTTTGAGATACTGATGACACTTGTATTATCACAATATATTGGAATGGGATGATCATACTTAACCTGTATATTTTTCAAAGTTTGTTTCATCCATAGAACCTGTGTACAACATTCTATTGCTGCAATATATTCTGCCTCGGCTGTATATAAGGATACTGATGATTGTTTATTTCTTAGACATGATACTGAACACACCCAAGTAGAATGATGCTCCATTGGTGCTTCATCGGTCATCAATGCAACCTACCCAATCTGCATCTGTTTAGGAAATCAGTGATAGATCCTTTCCTTTTGGATACCATAATTCGAACTCTTTTGTTGCTTTGAGATATCTGAAAATCCTCTTCAATGCTAATACATGTGATTCCTTTGGTGCTCCTTGAAATCGTGCCACATGTCCAACTTCCTACATTACATCTAGTCTGGATGTTGTCACATATAGTAAGCCACCATTCATTAACATGTATTTTCTCTAGTCTGTAGACTTTGAATCATCATCTTTTCTCAACATGCAACTAGTTTTCATAGTAGTGGTAAATGGTTTGAAATATTCCATTCTGAACCTCTTTAGAATTTCTTTGATATACTTGGTTTTAGAAAT
Organism: Picea engelmannii; assembly: GCA_009831015.1. Taxonomy (NCBI): domain Eukaryota; kingdom Viridiplantae; phylum Streptophyta; class Pinopsida; order Pinales; family Pinaceae; genus Picea; species Picea engelmannii. The sequence goes on along the minus strand of ML777606.1, from coordinate 721,002 downwards.
AAAAATTCCTTGGTTGCTTTGACAGATCTGAAGGCCCAAAAAGAAGGATAGTTCTCCAGGTAATGTCATTTCAAATTCATTCTACATATCCTTTGAAAATTTCTGGCTTAACCTATCATTAGTACTTCAAAAAATAATCTCATCAATATAAACTTCAATTAATAAAATACAATCTTGAGTTACCTTGATGTAGAGGTTGTTTTCTACACTTCCTTTTTTGAACCCAGCCCTTTTGTAGATATTTATCTAGTCTAGAGTACCATGCTCTAGGAACCAGTTGTTCAATGTAGACTTCTTCTTCAAGTTCCCCGTTTAGAAAAGATGATTTCACGTCCATATCTGTCCATACTATTCAAGACTCTACTATACAATTGTCCATAGTTTTGACTCATATGTCATTGTACTATCATGAATTACTACTACAACTGAATGCACTGAATCTGTCTACTCAATTTTTTCAAGTTGCTCGAAGGATGGTTCTCTGGTCTGTCTCAGATATCGCATAGACTCCCCCTGTCTAATATTCATGTTACCTAGGAGTCTCTAAGCTAGATGGCTCATAACAATTCCTTCTCCGATGTGTATTCATCATCATCTTCATTGGTAGATTGATCATCTCTCTGAGATCTAACTTCTTTCTTTCTATCTGTGGATTCATCTTTCACTACAATGCCTGAAAGTACAATCTCTTGAACTTGTTCCTTATTTACCCATCCTTCTTTTCTTTCATTTTTTTTCCAAACCTTTATGTATCTAACATCTTTTGTTTTCTCTGTAGAATTAAATTCATCTAGTTTTATTGCCAATCTTACGATCTCTGGGACCTGGTCTTTGTTCACCTGTTCTTCATGTTTTCTTATGCATAATTTCTTACATCTGATATCGGTTTTCTCTTTCACGGAAGTATAGATCATGCTTCTACAATCACTAGCTATGTGTCCATAGTTATGACATTTGTAACATTCAATGTTACGTGGGGACACATCAACATTTATTTATTGAACATTTATTTTATAATCCCTGCAATTTGGGACCTTATGTCCAAAGTTAGTACAATAAAAACAATGACCATAAAAGAAATTTGCATACCTTAGAGTGAATGATCTTCTTTGTGGTGTAGTCCCTCTGAATTTTTTCCTTGACTGATCATGATCATGATTGAAGCTTCTTTATGGCTTGAACATGGATGGTCTTCTTGAAGATGTATCTTCAATAGTTTTCTTAGATTTTGGTTGACTATGATTCCTTCCTTTCAGTACTTTTGCATAACTCTTTCTATTTTCTTCATTCTTCTTTTCTAGCAACCTAGATTGCTTCTCTTCATTCTCTATAAATGATGTGGATGTTTCTGTCTCTTCAACATTCTTGTTGATCTTGGCTTTTTACTTCTCAATGTGACAAATTCTTCTTCAAACTTCTCAACATCTTCTTCTTTCTTCATTATCTGAGACTTCATGACTTATTATTTTATTTTTTCTTCTTCAAGCTGAATTTTTAATGTGATTATTTTTTCTTCAAGTCCTTTCTCTTTTTGACCAAACTTTGCCTCAAGAGGGTTTAGATCGTTAGTTATTTCCTTAATATGATCTGTCAATATCTTCTCTCTCATTTTTGCTTCTTCCTTATGTGCTTCTATTTTGGCTTCCAAATACTTCTTTTGATATTCAAGATTCTCTTCGATCTTTCTAGCTTCTTCTAGCTGAGTTCTTAAGTTCTCGATGACTTGTTGGGATTATTAAAAATGTGAACACTTTCATTTTGTTTCATCAAATCTTTCTTGAGCGACTTGTTTTCTTCTCTTATTTCATCTAAAGCACTAATCAATTCTTCTTCATAACTATTTTCCTTTTCAATTAGTTTTTATGTCTCATTTCCTTCATGGCATTCTATTTCAAGATGTCCACGTTTTTCAAAATTAAAGAAAAACAACATACCTATGGTGATTATGTACTCTTCATATTTTGAATATGTTTGACATGGTGAACATAATTCTTCTTGATCTGTATCTGCATCTTCTTTATCATTTTATGAATCTACTATGGGTGAAGAATATATGTCATGTAACGTATCCCAAAGTTCTTTAGATGATGAACATTTACCAAATTTTTCTCTTATCAGAGTAGGTAATCCTTCCCAGATAAAATCCATTGTTATTTTTGTATTCTTCTTCAATTCCTTCTTGGCTATAGTATTTTCCCTTTTTGAACTATCATATCATGTAATAACTGATAGCCAAATATGATGTCCATGTGCCCGTAAAAATACTTTCAACCTTCTACTGTACATATCATACTTTAAACCATTATGACCATTAAACATTGGTACTCCATTCTCAAAATAATCCATGATCTCCTTCCAGTGGTTAAATTATTTTATGAAGGAACCTGCTCTGATACCAATTGTTGGATTACTGAGAGGGGGGGTGATTCAATAATAGATCAATTCAATACTTTTTAACCACAAAATGCAAGTGTTATATCAATGTAGCATTATCATCCAATATTTTCAAATTAAATAAACAATGAACAAATGAACAATCATACACATACATAGTACACCAATGTTTTTACGTGGAAACCCAAAGTGGGAGAAAACCACAGAATGATTTTTCTTATATGTCTTTAAGAATTACATTCATTGGAAGAACCAACTTCCTTTGTTTTCCAGCTGCAACTGGAAGGAGGCTCCAACCCCCTAGTTTCTCAGGCTACAACCTGAGAGAAGCACTAACTCCCCAATATTCTAGCTACAACCAAAAGGAGGCTACAACCCCCTATGTTCTCTGGCTATAACCGAAAGGTGGATACAAACACCTATCCTTACCCCATCCAATTTCCTTGACGTATAAGTAGAATGATGGAACCATTGTCACACTATCACTATGAGATATACTACTATAAACCTATACCATAAACAAGTGCATCAACCATGCACCAAAACTGTACAAAGAAGTTGTCACAACAACCTGTCCAAACAACCAGTCTCATCAATCTTATGAACCAAATCAGATCTACTCACCAAGATCAATCAACAAGACAATTCTAAAATATGTGCATCAACCAATCATAACACAACAAATTATAATCATCACCAAGATCAATATGTGCTTCTAATAATATACCAATACAAGTATGATACATCATCCATAAACCATGTGTCAAAAATACTACTAAGAAGTGCCTCCAACCATGTATCAAGTATGTACCAATCATGTATCAAATACTCATCAACTATGAATTATCAATATGTACCAACAACATCAACTATACGCCTCATGTATGTGCCAACGCATCAACTACTTGTCTCAACCATGTACCCAACATGTACCTCAACCAAAATTCCTCATCAATTTCATCATACAAATCTGATTTGTAACTCTGTAATATACCTGGTCTATATGATCACATACATGCATACCTTCCTTAACTTTGACAACAAGAGACTAGCATTTTTGGCACAGGGGCATACCTGGGGTTCAACTCTAACAGTGCACCAACAAACCCTAACTACTGGCCCTTACGGAAACACCTGCGAAGTAGATGAAGTCTAATCCAAAGTAGCAATAGGGGGGTTGCAGGACATAGGTGTCTACAGCTAGAGGAAATGCAAGATGATTCCAAAACAAAAAAGAAAAATAGGCCAGAGATTCTTAGTAGTATTATGCTCAACTTCGTGAAGTAATTTATATCCTCTTATAGTTAAACAGGAAAAATAAAAATGAAATAATAGCATAAAAGATAGTATATAACAAAGCATCAACCACATGGAACAACGATATTTTACATGGTTCACCCTCTCCCTAGGGCTACATCCAAAAAAATCTGTTTATTGATAGAATATATAAAAATATACAGTTTTATGTACGCACTCAGCTGCAGATCCTTCTCTTTCTCCTCTTTATCTCCTAACCTTGTGCACCCATTTGCAGAGTCGATTTTCGCACCCAACTGAAGACCCAAAATAAAAGAATACCCTAACACATAACACTTCAACATCTCAACACCACTATCACCTCACACTTCTCAACTCTTCTAGACCTCTATTTATACATTCCATGACTCTTAGTGATGCAGGAGCATCTCAAGCGAGCCAACGTGGAGATAAAAGACAGTTGGAAAAGCACCCAGCGCAAATTTTGAAAATGTTATGTAATGACAATAATATCATTAAATGGAGGTGCACTTGTATAATGTAAAAGGACCTTGAGCGATCTGCTCTCGTCCTTAGTAGGTAGAAGGCATTTATAATAGTTAATGCAAGTAGATAGAATTTAATGCGTAGATTAGACAGTTTAGAATGAAAGATGGAAACGAGATATAGACACCCTCATTGTGTATTGTAAAGGGATGTCAATTGAGAGCATAGAGCATAGAAGAGAAGAAGCAAAGAGTTGTATAGACAAATTCCATGTACAAAAGTTCTGGATTAATACAAAAAGGCTTTGATTCAGATTCATGGTGTCCAAATATTCTCTGTGTATGCATTATTGAATATTATGCTCATGAATGCTTTACTCTTTCTATCATGCAATTGATTTTATGTAATGTATGAATGATTTCTTGTTGACTGTTTGAGGTCTGAGAGGAAGAGTAAGAAATGAGTTTCAATTGTTTCTCTGTCTGAGTGAGTAAAATTCCTGCAAGGAGTGCAGTGGAGTTTGTCTGCAAGGAGTGCATTGATAGAAGTCAGAGTTCATCTCTGAAAGCTCAGGAGAGATAAAAATCATTCTCATTGTCACATAAGTGCAAGTTGAGCACAAGATCCATATAAGGTGTGCCCAGACCGAGTAGAGTTTCAGGGGTTTGAAACCTGAATGACTTGTTGAGATGTTGCGGCTGTAGGAAGTGTGCAGAGTCAAAGGGAGTTCAACACTTGAAAGTGTTTGAAGGTCTGCCACAAGGAGTTCCAGCAAGAGTTTTTCTGAAAGATTCGAAGTCATGGAAAACCTCAGAAGGGTTCGAACCTTCGAAGTCGTCAAAGGGAAGAAAGAGGCTAAGTGCCTTGAAGAATTGAAAGGAGGTGTAGCGACATCGTGCTGCAAGAGGACAAGTTCCACACAAAGAAATATTTTTTTTAAATTTCGCGGAAGTTCTCAATGGAAGAGACGGACAGTCGAAATTCTTCGTAGAGAATTTGCGAAGTCTCACCAGCCGTCCAATCTAACAGAGAAGCAAGGGGGTTACAACTGTTTCCAAAGGTTCAAGCTCAAGAGATCGTGAACCGTCTGACCTCACTTAGATGCCCGTCAGTCATGGGATCTGACAGGATTTGCACGGGGTTTAAACCCTCGCAAGCAGAGTGAGAGTCCCGAAAGGTGTCGGGATATCGAGACTTCAGAATTCGGGATATCGAAAGTCTCGAGGATAGGAGATCGGGTCACTTCATAGTGAAAACCCCAAGTTTGATATGAGTTGCCCATTCATTAGGACACATGGTGGAGATCAAGAACCTGTCGGTATTTTGGCTACCGGGGTTTCGAGTTGACAGAGAAATTGTGACATCGGGGAATCGCAAGTCGCAAAATCCTGAACTGAATTAGGACCGTTCGTTTGTTGAGACACGTGGAAATGATCAAGAGTCCATCAACATTTCGCATGTTGGGACTTCGGGGATCAAGAGGACAGGATGTGGAGCATTTAGGCATTTGATTTCATGAAATTGAGAAATGATTGAGGACCGTCCATCATAGGAGGACGCGTGGTGGAAATCCAAGAGTTCGGGGAAAGTCCCAATAGGAAATTCCATCGGGATTTCGGGGTTCATGGAGAAAAGTTGCATGACATAGCAACTTGCAAAAGCTGAAAAGTCGAAATAGATATCGGGATTCAGGAATTTGAAGTTTGTGTTGACATGAGGTTTTGACATCGAGAGTCTCGAACTCCCGATATGCGAAAATCATGCTGACCGTTCGATCGAGCAGGGAATCACAACCATCGATTTCTTTTGGTGCCCGAACATTGGAGTTTCGGTAATGTGGGAATCGAGATTTCGGGAGTCGAGGGGACGAGTTGCATGACATTACAACTCCCGAAATCACGATAAGGAGAAAGGAGAAATAGAGAGAGAAAAGGGCAAGTGTCATAAATTCGGATTTCAGGGATTTGAGAGACAAGGCGCTTGACCACCGTATTCGCGAAATTGTGAAGCCTGATCTCCTGAAGTATAAAGAGGGGGAATTTCTCAAAGGTTATTTGTGGGTGCAGATTTCCCGAAAGTGAAATAGAAGAGCCAATTGTTGAGAGATCTTCAGGCCAGTGGAAGAGGAAAGATCCTGTGTACGTGGACTTCCGATCTGCGGGTTAGGAGGGTTGCATCACTTAGAAAACCCTAGACCGAAGCCCAGGTGCCAAAACCCTAGATCCACATTGCCAAAACCCTAGGTCCACATAACTCTCATTTTACAGAATTCATCGACTTGTTCCTCCTTCTTCTCCGTGAGGTGCTCCAAAACACCCATTAGTGTCTTCTTACGCTTGCTGACTTGTCCATGATCTATCTTCTTTGTTTCTTTGTCTTTCTTGATCTTCTCTTTCAATGACTTACTTTCCTTTACTTCATTCCTTCTTTTATTCTTCTTTAACCACTTCGACCCTTCCTCGGTTTGTGTTCCTTCCGCGCACTTCATACTTTGTATTTCTTCTTTCTTAATATTCACTTTCTTCCTTAATACATGACCAAGGGCCAACATGCCCCCAACACTCACATGTGACTCCTCCCGAGTCACTACAGGGTTGATCCCTCTGTATTACTTTGACTGCAGACTACATGAAGAAGCATGTCCTTTCTTCTTTGTCCCCCCTATCGAGTGCAGACTGTCTTTTCTATGTCTGGTACCCAATTCCAACTGCACCTCATACCTAGACCCTTCTTCCTTTTCTTTTACTGAAAACTGTGAGGCATCTGGTTGTCATAATACAACTTCAAATGACTCACATTTACTAAACCATCCTTCCATTATCCATTAAGATTCTTCAGTTGTGTATCTCCACCTTCAGTAACATAGACAACCTCGAATGGCCCAAGAAAATGTGTCTTGAACTTTCCTGGATGCTTCATGAACTTGCTTTCATACAAGAGTACCAAATCTCCTTATTTAAATGCTTTCTTATTGATATTCCTGTCATGGTAAGCCTTTTCTCGTTATTTTTGCACCTACTAATGAAATCTTTCAATGAACCTATCTTCCTCTAGTTCCATTAACTATGTGAGCCTGTCTTGAACAATGTTGGTGTCATCCATACCTGTAAATGCTGCAATTCTAAAGCTAGGAACCAAATATTCCATAGGTACCACTTCATCGAGGCCATAAACTAACTTGAAGGGAGTCTGCATTGTCAACTTTTTGCAAGTAGTTCGATAAGCTCATAACACTACTAGAATTCTCAAATCCCAATCATCTATGTTAACACTGCAAATCTTAGTCATCGTTGTCTCCAAAATATTATTGAAAGCTTCGATTGTACCATTCACCTGTGGGTGATATGGTGTGCTCTTCCGATGGTGAACTTCAAACTCTTGATTCAAGTCTTCAATAGTTGTTTTATTGAAGTGTGTGCCTTGATCACTCATAAGGATCTTCGGGCATCCAAATCTGGTTATGATATCATAAAAAATGAACCATGTAGCTGCAGCTGCACTACAATCTTTAACTACTCTTGTTTATTGTTATCGAACAAATCAATAGGTGCGGACACTAACTAATCTCCCTAGATCCACCTAGATCTAGAACAAAACACACCAGAACATGACGCTTTCCTTAAGTTTTAGATATTGAATTTACTAACTAAAGAGGAATGAGTGACATACCGTTTAAATGTCGCTTCCTCTCGCCATCGCCATCCTAGCTCTGTTCCAACGCTCATACAATGATGAACCTGCAAAGGAGCACAACCAACCAAAGTGATAGTAATAGCACAAACTCAATATAAACCTATGTATGTGATCAAGGAATCATACAATAAAACACAACAAGCTTTATAGGAAAGAATCATATTACTGTATCATATTAAATGTGAAAGAGAGATTACAACCATGGCCTTGATGTCATAAGGTCCCTTCCAACTGTCCTCGTTCCGCACACACTTTCACTCCAAGGATTCTGAGACCATGGATCTGATAACTACTCACAATCTATCTTGACAAAACAAATCTCAAAGCCACTCAAACCAAGCTAATAATTCCAAGGCAACCAAAGCTAAGCTAACTTTCATCATGAGAACTCCTCTCCTTTTATAAGTTGAAGAGGATAAGGTGAGAAGGTTAGGATGATCCCACTAAATCATGAAAGCGAGTAAGATCCAAACCATTCGGATGCCACCTCACCATGGAAGTTTCTCCTTCTAGAAGATTTGAGAAAACGCTCGTTTTTCCCACGTGTAGGCATTCTCACACCCTGATTATAGTGCAACCTGTGAACTGTTTGCACCTTAGATATGATGCAGCCTGCGAGAATCAGGCATTCTCGCACCCTAATACATAGGCAGCCTGCGAACTTCCTTTTTTTATAAGGTTTTTACACAGGAAAATGCAACTTCTTTTCTCAGGAAAATTTCTTCTCCCTTCTCTCTTCAGGAACTTAGGCCACTGACCCCTCTGAAGGCAACAAATAGGTTTACATCATTAACAATCATAGGGATGACGAAAATAATGTGTAACAGATAGCCCCCCAAAGTATGAAGTTAGAACAGAGTGATAACTGAAATACTTTGTCGAGTGTGTGTAGGGAACAAGAAACAGTCGGTCGGAAACCTGCCAACAAACAAGGAAATACAATACAATAATATATCATCATTGAGGTAGGAATTCCCATACTCATAATACAAATGACTCAAAGCATAAATGCGACATAAAAAGATCCATGTCAAGTAAGATAGGTCATGGCCACCAAACATACACTGTGGATCCATGCCAATATGAATCAAATCTGAACATAGCCACCAAAAATACACTATGGATCTATGTGTTAAAGACTCAAATTTGAACATAGCCACCAGACATACAATGTGGATCTATGCAACAGTACACTGAATA
>ML777606.1:694400-711922 GCA_009831015.1 Picea engelmannii | reverse complement strand
GTTAAAGACTCAAATTTGAACATAGCCACCAGACATACAATGTGGATCTATGCAACAGTACACTGAATATACTCCAACGCAACCTGGATCTGTCAGAAAATATCCAGGGTCTTCATCTCCGCCACTCTATAGTACGAATCTAACCATGTGAATACATGTCTTGAAGTCGAACATGGTAGAAACCACTTGATTACCGGTCATTAGTGTATACCATTAACAAGTGCGAGGGAAATCACCATTAATGTCAATGACTCCCAAGGTACACTAGTACAATCCAACGAATGTGAATTAATGAGCTGAAGTCGAACACTCGACAAAATCTCCCGATCAGGGGGAAATAATGAAAACCCACTATAGAAAGAAAGGAAACCTGCCATTAAGGCATGCAAGTTCCAAGGTACCAATTAGTTTCTACGTCCAATTTCTGGATAATGAGTTGAGGTCGACAGGAAAAGACTCGTCATAGGAGGGCCTTAATGTATCCCCCATCAATGACACGAAACAAGTAACAAGATTTGATGTAGATCATAGTAACAAGTGATTCAGGACTGACTCAGGGATGGCCGACGCAATAGAAGGCTTAAGGACTGCAGAAATGGCTGACGCAATAGAAGGATTTTTAGGTTGGACATCTTTTTGAACATATTGATGACACGACAACCGTCTTGGAAAATACTGACTCAACAACAGGGATCATAGACCAATTTGTAATCTTATAAAGGAGTATGATTAGGAGACAAGTGGATTTTCCAACCTAGACACAAGGCGAGTGAAAGGGTGTCATGTTCAAAAGTGACTCTTCCATAGAATACAAGTTTAGATACAATTCTTTACCAATTTTTTCCCCCACCATTTCTGGCGAGTACCTCTTTATTTTTAAGCAAGCTTGAGGAGGATAACATATGCTTGTAATGTAAGCTCATCCTTCGGATGAGTCCCTCGGAGTATGTTTAACGAACCCTAGGAAGGAGTGGTTCAGTCCCACATGGGCCTTTCAATGTTTGTTTTATGAGTCCAAAGAAAGAAAACTCGAAGGTTTTTCATGATTATAGAGTCTGGAAAAACACTTAAAAGAGAAGTCTCTCAGTTTCTTTTTTGTAAAGTAGTCTGATGAGGCTGAAAAGGAGATAAACTATCGCTCAACAGATGTTGTCTTCAAATACTTTAACGAGCGTGAAAAGAACAAGATCACTCGGCAATCTTTTCATGTTTAGAGAGTTTGAAAAGAGATTAAAGGGAACTCCAGGGGGTTCCTTTTTCGTATAACCTTTACGAGTCCGAAAAAGTGATAAAAGTATACTCGGTTACATTCTCACTTATTTATGAGCACGAGAAAGAACAAAGACTAAGGTTGGTAACTTATTCTCATGTATTTACGAGCATGATAAAGAACAAAGACTAAGCTTGGGATTGTTTTCATTTTTACGCAAGATTTGAAACAAAACAAAACTATGCTTGGGATAGATTTTAATTTTTACACAAGCTTAAAAACTAAACAAAACTATGCTTGGACCTGGTTTCATTTTTACACAAGCTTGAACTAGAGGAAAGCATGCTTGGGATAAGTGGTTTCATTTTTACACAAGCTTGAACCATAGAAAACTATGCTTGTGACTTCCCAACGCATAACACAGGGATGGTTGGTACTTAGCCCCCAACTTAAGAATCTAGCAGCTCAACTTCAGCATGAAGTCCAGAGGCTGAGGCAAATGCCCCCCAAGCTTCGTTTCATCCAACCGCAAAGGAGAATGAAATGAAGCTTCAAATACGAGACGAAGGACTTGACTCAAACAGAGAGGGGGAAAACTATTTCATTTTTTAACAAGCTTGACACAGAAGCAAGAACTATGCTCGTAACCTATGTTTCATTTTTTAACGAGGTTTCCACAGAGACGAAAAAAAAAACTATCCTCTTAAGGGGTTTCATTGTTTAACGAGCTTGAAATCAGAAAACCATGTTCAAAGACCTATGTTTCATTTTTTAACGAGGTTGCCTCAGAGACGCAAAAACTATCCTCGGAAGCTTCTTGATCATGGATTCCAAGAGGACAATGCTCCGGAATGATACCATGTCAAGGGACAAAACTCGATCATGGCTTCCAAGAGGTCTTCATTGGAAGGAAGAAACACACTCTGGAAGGAAAGCATATCGAGGGTCGTGACAGGAGTGAAGAGATCAGGCTCTAACAACCCTATCGAAGAGATCACCATGTCAACTACTGGATCTAAGTCATCAAAAGTTGAAGTCATGGGTGACAACGCCACATAATTGACCTATGGCAGGGGCGATACCGTCTGCATATAAGAACCATTTAGGGAGGCAATCCAGGCGGGGTCAATGAATGAAAGTTGATCAACAGTCACAACCCGTCCATCGTGAGGGAAAGATATCACATGAAAAAGAGTAGACACAATAGCTTTCATGTTATAGACATAGTCTCTCCCAAGGAGTAAAGAAAAATCCAAGGGGTCTTGGACTACCATGACATCAATAAAGACAGTTTTCCCTCCCAAAGTTACAGGAAACCAGGGAAGGGTCCCCAAAGGTTGACTGGTTCTTCTGCTAAAAGATAACAAATTATACATAACTGGCCCAAGTGGAGGACAACCCAAAGTCTGCCAAGCAATAGAGGACAAAATACTAACGGACGCAACTTCATCTATCAATGTCTGAGGAACATATCGACCACAAACCTGTACTATAATCTAGAAAGGAATGTGAGAGGGAAGACGAGGTCCAGTTAGCACACCCCAATCAAAACGGATGGCCTCATTACTTTGAGGGAGTTTCACGGGAGAAGGAGGAATACCCTCTGACACGGCAGAGTCTGTATCAACGAGAAAAACATGGGCAGTATCAGGTTTACTCTTGAGCGAGAGAGTAGGATCGATTGATTATGAGATCGAATCGACCACTGGGGTTTCATTCTCCAAGGGGAGAATGGGGTTGATAGGTGGAAATGGATCGACCGCGTGGGTTTCACTCTCTAAAGGGAGAGTGGGATTGACCAAGGATGGTATTGGATCAACCACTTTGTCAACTGGTTCAACTAAGGACGTGACTAGATTGATGACATGGTCACCTAGATTGACTGATGAAGGGGCCGGATTGATCATTCCATCAACTACAGGTGGGTTGAGAGAAATCTTGCGATAAGCAGCTGGAAGTTGAGGCTATGAAACAATCATGTCTTCTAGTAATTTCGAGGCTCCGTCCATATGAGGACAAAGGTGAGTGATATGACTCCCTTTGCATAACATACATGGGAACTTGACTCTACTTTTCTTCTTCCCAACCGTATCATGGCTGGTTGACGGGGGCTTGTCAGCATGTTGTTCAGAGGCTAACGACGTGGGTTAGTGAGGATGTGTAGACCATGCTTCTATAACAGTGGAGTCGCTAATTTTGTTATCGGACAAATCAGTAGGTGAGGACACTAACTGATCTCCCTAGATGCACTTAGATCTAGAACAAAACACACCGGAACATGACGCTTTCCTTAAGTTTTAGATATTGAATTTACTAACTAAAGAGGAATGAGTGACATACCATTTAAATGTCACTTCCTCTCGCCATCGCCATCCTAGCTCCATTCCAATGCTCATACAATGATGAACCTACAAAGGAACACAACCAACCAAAGTGATAGTAATAGCACAAATTCAATATAAACCTATGTATGTGATCAAGGAATCATACAATAAAACACAACAAGCTTTATAGGAAAGAATCATATTACTGTATCATATTAAATGTGAAAGAGAGATTACAACCATGGCCTTGATGTCGTAAGGTCCCTTCCAACTATCCTCGTTCCCCACACACTTTCACTCCAAGGATTCAGAGACCATGGATCTGATAACTACTCACAATCTATCTTGAGAAAACAAATCTCAAAGCCACTCAAACCAAGCTAATAATTCCAAGGCAACCAAAGCTAAGCTAACTTTCTCCATGAGAACTCCTCTCCTTTTATAAGTTGAAGAGGATAAGGTGAGAAGATTAGGATGATCCCACTAAATCATGAAAGTGAGTAAGATCCAAGCCATTTGGATGCCACCTCACCATGGAAGTTTATCCTTCTAGAAGATTCGAGAAAATGCTCGTTTTTCCCACGTGTAGGCATTCTTGCACCCTGCTTATAGTGCAACCTGCGAACTATTCGCACCCTAGCCATGATGTAGCCTGCGAGAATCAGGCATTCTCGCACCCTAATACATAGGCAGCCTACGAACTTCCTTTTTTTATAAGGTTTTTACATAGGAAAATGCAACTTCTTTTCTCAGGAAAAGTTCTTATCCCTTCTCTCTTCAGGAACTCAGGCCACTGACCCCTCTGAAGGCAACAGATAGGTTTACATCATTAACGGTCATAGGGATGACGGAAATAATGTGTAATAGTTATGCCCATTTGGTCAAATACTTTGTAGCAGTGATGATATATCAAGATCCTATGTGCTTTCTTGGTGGGTTGATAGGTTCCACAAAGTCAATAGGCCATTTCTCAAATGCTTGTAATGTTAACTAAGGCACTAAAGGCATCTCATACCTTCTAGAAGGCTTCCCTACTCTTTGACATACATCACATGCTTTGTAGTATTCTTTAGCCTCCTTATGTAAAATGGGCCACTAGAGGCCAACTCTGAGAACCTTCTGCACTGTTGATTTCCCTGCATAATGTCCTCCTGTGATTACTTCATGTGCTTCTGCAAGAATCAATGGTCTTTTTGATTCCATAACACATCTTCTTACGATCTCATCTGGTCCCATGTTATATAACTATCCATCTATAAGTTGAAAATATTCAACGTGGACTACCAACTATTTCTTCTAAATATTTGTATATTTGCGAGGTGCCATTCTTATGGACAGGAACTGGACTATATCGACGATCTGATCATCAACTTTCCTGGTGTCCAACAACTATGCATTTGGTCGTGTATCATCCAAAATGGTAGGTTCCTCTCCATGTTCTATCCTGGATAATTGGTCAGGTCCCTTATTCATTCTTCCTGGCTTGACCACAATCTCAAAGTTGTACTCCTAGAATAATAATAACCATATTCATATTCTTCTCCCCAACACTGGCTTGTTGACTAAGTACTTCAATGCAAAATGATCAGTAAACATATTAAAATGTCCTCCCAACAAGTAGTGTCTAAAATTCTATAGTGCATATACCATATCTAAGCCTTCTCTTTCAATGGTAGTATAATTCATTTCAGATGTGGAAAGCTTCATGCTAGCAAAGGCTATAGGGTGGTCAATATCTCCTGCATTTGGCTGTGCTAAAACAACTCCTAATACAATGGATGAAGCATTGACATGAACATGGAATTCCTTACTCCAATCTGGAAAAACCAAAATAGGTGTAGTGATCATATTTTGCTTTAATGTGTCGAAGCTTTGTTGGAATTCCTCTGTCCATTGAAACTTACTATCCTTCTTTAATAGCTTCTCCATAGGTGTTGTTATATGTTCTTAACCCAATGAAATTTATGTAGTATCCATTGTGTCCCAATGAAGTTCACATATGTCTAACTGAAGTAGGAGGAGGTAGATCAACAATGATAACAATCTTGGAGGGATCTACCAAAAACCCCTGCTTACACACAATGCGTCTTAACAACACTCCAAAGGTGAAAATAAAATACACTTCTTCAATTTCAGGGCAATTTGACATTTTCTGCACTTATCCAAAATTAATCTTAGACATTGAATATGATCTTTCAGTAGACTAAAAATGGTCCAGTCATCAAAGTATGCCTCCAAAAACTTATTTAAAAATTCCTTAAATGCTTCGACCACCACCTTGGAAAAGATGGCTAGTGCATTATTCAAACCAAAAGGCATCATAGTGTACTAAAAAGAACCTCATTCTGTTGAAAATGTAGTCTTATGTCTGTCCTCCTTAGCAATTTTGATCTGGTTATAGCCTAAAAATTCATCCGCGAATGAATAAAATTCTTGTCCTCCTACATTATCTAGAACTTTGTCAGTAAAAGGTGTAGGAAATGGATCATGTAAACATGCATCATTCAATTTCCTTAGATATACACATATTCTGATTTCTCCTGTCTTCTTATCTTGGACCATCATAGGGCTGATCCCTTTAGATTCTTCGACTGGTTCTATAATTCCTGCTTCCAACATTCTATCTAATTCAGTATTAACTTTCTACTTATACTTCAGATTTAGTCTGTAAGGCCTCTTCTTGGTAGGCCTTGCATCTACTTTCAAAGGAATCTTCATTTCTCCCATGGGCCCTTTAATGCCCTTCATGTCCATGAACTTGGTTGGAAACAAGTTCTGATACTCATGCAATAATTTTGTAATCTTATCAATAGTAGCATCATCCCAATAGTCTCCAACATTTTCCAACTTAGGTTCTTTCTCTGTTCCAATATTAACTTTCTTAATTTTAATAGGATTCCCAACAAAAGGTAATTCAATCCCCGACCCTTCTATATCTCTTTTTCCTTTAGTTTCTGAAATGTTCACATTCCTAGGGTCATCATCCCCATCAACATTAATATTATAACAACCCTATAACCACTGAAGAGGCGAAGTCCATTCATCTTCTTCTTGTTCAAGAGGGGGGTTAGGTGCCTCCTCAAAGACCTTCTGTCTTACAATTTGTAAAGCTTGATCTACTTTGGGGTATTGAATTTTAGATCGGAATGTAGCTATAAAGTTCTGGGTCATACCATACCAATCTGTAGTGACTAAGCGCAGTTCTAATTGAAGATACCAGTTGATAGGCGTAGTATCTAATGTGCCAATGAATTTATGTACCCACTATTATTTAGGAATGTTTCTCCAGGCTTCCTCACAACTTTGCACATGGTCCTTAGGACAACTCTGAAATGTGTATCAAACTTCACAACCTTCAAATTGGTTTGAAAATAGCATTGTCAACAAGGTGCGACATTGTACCCACTCCGCGATGTTCTTCTTGTGTGTTCCCCACCATCTAGCTGGTGTTACTTTCAAGGATTCATATAGTGACAACAACCTCTACTGTACTAGTACAATTCCTTCAAATTCAAATAGAATGTCTCTAAATTATTCAAGCCATCAAATGTAGGAAGATTACTTACTTTTGTGCCAATCCAACAAACTACCTTAGTCAATCTGGCACACCTCCATGTAGAAACTTCATACATTTTGTTCTGCCAATTTTCCAATGCTTCTTATGAATCTAACGAGCATGCACTTTCACTTCGCCAACTTATATTTCCATCTACTATGGGATTAATATAATCCTATTGTCCTGTTGTTAGTTTATAGATGTTCTCTTGCTCATAGGTGCAGTCTTCTTCTCTTATAGGTTTTGTGTATCTGCTACCTTCATCGGGGTCGAGAGGTGCAATGACCCTAATGTTGGATTATTGAGAGGGGGGGTGTATCAATAATAACGTAATTATAATATTTTTTCTCCAAATAATCCAAGTGTCATATCAATGCAAAATTATTATCCAATAATGAGAAATAAGAAATGAATAATCACACACATACACAATACTTCAGTGTTTTATGTGGAAACCCAAATCGGGAGAAAACCACAGAATGATTTATCTTATATGTCTTGAAGAATTACATTCATTGGAAGCACCAACTTCCTTTGTTTTCCAGCTACAACTGGAAGGAGGCTCCAACCCCCTAGTTTCTCAGGCTACAACCCGAGGGAAGCTCCAACTCCAAAATTCTCTAGCTATAACCAGAAGGAGGCTACAACCCCCTATGTTCTCCGGCTACAACCGGAAGGTGGCTACAACCACCTGTCCTTGCCCCATCCAACCACCTTGAAGTAGAAGTAGAATGATGGAACCACTATCACACTATCACTGTGATATATACTGTTGTAAACATGTACCAATAAACTTGAACCATGCATCAACCTGTACCTCAACCTGTACCATAAACAAGTGCATCAACCATGCACCAACCTGTACCAAAAAAATTGCAATCAACTTGTACCATAAACAAGTGAAACCAACCATGTACCAAGTATGTACCAATCATGTGTCCAGTACTCATCAACTATGACTCATCAATATGTACCAACATCATCAACTATACACCTCATGTATGTTCCAACTCATCAACTACTTGTCTCAAGCAAGTACCCAACTTGTACCTCAACCAAAATCCCTCATCAATTTCATCATACAAATATGATTTGTAACTCTCTAATAGACCTGGTGTATATGATCATATACCTACAAACCTTCCTTAACTTTAACAATAAGAGACTAGTATTTTCATCAAACGTTTATATAGTCTTACAAGACTAGTTTTGGATTAGTCAACAACCCTCATTGAAATAATCATAACTTTGTATCTATAATGAATAAATATATGAAACTGATACACAATGTTATTCAGTGTGTTTTATTCAATTACTCCAGGTTTCACTACTTGGAACCTCTCATAAAAGGAGTTATAGCAAAAATGGCACACCTTGCTGAATTATGGCTTATTCTAGAGAGCGACCTTGTAGAGTGTGCCCCACACATAATATTTTCTACATTGATATGAAACTGTTACACAGCATACCAAAAAATATAATATAACCAAAATCATGTGTTTCACTAAATTGGTATCTGTTATGAAGAAGTTATGACATTTTTACCCAAAACACCTGTTTTAGACTAGTTTCAGGACTAGCCACAAACCCTATTTTCCACAGAGTGTATATCCAAAAAAAATATGACCCACAAGATGAATTTTTTACCACAGATACTTGGATATGTTTCCTCAATGAAATAACAATTTCACAGTCTGAATCATTCTAGAAAAAAAATTATTTCAAAAATGGTGAGATGACTTGAAAAAAAAACATACCTTAGAAAGCATCATCAAAAGAATTTATCCTTCCTTGAATTCCAGCCTTCTTTTCTTCACTTTCCTCAAACATTCGGCTTATATATCCTTTGGTTACCTCAGAAACCTATAGGTATTCAATATTCTCAAGTGTGTCTTAAATGAGAGAGCATTTCCTCTTATTTATACTCTTCAAGTAGCTTCCTTAAAAACATCTTCTATCTCACTTTGCCCACTTTCCTTATTTTAGGGTTAACCATCTTCTAATTTCTCCATTAAATTTATTATTGAATTAATTTATTTTGTATTAAATTTGAATTATAGTACACTCATCACTTCACTTTATTATTTACCTTTTAAAATCTCTTAAACCACTTTGACTACTTTGAACTTTTGGGGCTTCAAGATGACATATGAGGGTCCTCCAACTTCGTAAGGCCATAACTCTCAAACCGTGAGGAGTTATGTGGTGTTCCACATACCACCATAAATGGAATGACATGTGTTATCCATATGGAATAATATTACCTGATATATCAAAACTCATATTGTTATCCATCAAACAAACTTGGGTCCATTACCCAAACCTGGGTTCTCCAACTTCCCATGGCCATAACTCTCTAACCGTGAGGAGTTATGTGGCGTTCCACATACCACCAGAAATGGCATGACAAGAACTATACATATAGGATAGTTTCACTAAAAAAATCACTGGCCTTCATATAATTATTCCACAAATAATCATGGGTTCTCTAACCATACTTATAGGATAACTCAATCCTCAAAGCGTCTCCCCGTGAGGGCTTTCACCATAAGGGGACCACTTTAGAGTTCATCCATTTCTAATTATTATCAACCATGACAAGACAATAACGAGTCATATTTACATCAAACAATCTTGGGTCCATTACCCAACCTTTGTGCTACAAGGATTTATTCAAGGGTTGACATCAATGACAACCAACCTTAATAAACACCTAAGTCCATCACCTTCAAATGTCATTCTTATCTTTTTCAGGTCAATAACAGTCAAATTGTTGAAATCCCAATAAATACCCAATAGTGCAAGATAGGGACAACTATCATCAACAATCTTGATCACTTCGAAGTCTGTAAATGTTCTCACTCCGTCGTTGTCCACATGGACATGCTCTAGTCTTCCAAATGGGATCATCACCCATTGATTAGTCATCCTGAGGCTAATAGGAGAGTAAATAAATTTATGTTTTCCCATCAATTCCCAAGTTTTCTTCATCATAACATTTACTTCTGATCCCAGGTTGAGGACCACATAGTCCATGTTGTATTCTCCAATATGAGCACTAAGGTGTAGTTCCTTGCTTGTACTCATTTTTCTAGGTACTTGATTCACAACTCTACTCAATAGAGGATCTACTCTTCCAATTTCATACTGTCTTTCAGGTGTTGTAGTTCCTGCATAGCTCTTTCATATTTAATCAATTCAATACAAGTATACAAGAAGTCCACAAGAATGCTTACCTCTTTTCCTTGCCTAGGTAGGGAAGACTAATCAAATGATGGAGGCATTTATCATTCCCTTACTTCTAAATGTTCCCGATATGAAGAAGCATGTTCACCTACAAATTATTTTCTTACTTCTTCAAAATTATGTATTTCTTTCCTTGGATCAAACAATGGTGCCTTCTCTGAAGCTCTTCTGATCCTTGATCCATATGTATTCTTTCCTTGAGTCACCCTGTCTTCTCCTATGGCAATGCCTCCTCTATTAATAATAGTGACTCTAGGTTCTTGATCACGAGGTTCAACTATTATTTTTTTGACTTGCTGGTTTCCACCTTGTCTTTCCTGAACTTTATCTAATAATACCGGGCATTCTTCAATGACATGGTCAAATGAATTACAGTAGATGCAAGTAGTACAAGGGTTATGGAAGTCCATTTCCAAATGACCTGGTTGGGCGCAATTATAGGAAATAATCTAACCTCGACCTCAACCCATACCTCCTCTACATCCTCTTCCTCTGAACCCACCAGGAGGGGTGAATCTTCCTCTTCCTGGGGAATTGAACTGCGCAACATTCCCATTTGGATGAAATTATCCTTGAATTCTATATGCATCCCTTAACCTTTCATGCATGAGGACATAAGACCTATAGTCCCTCTCGTCATGCCCCATAGATTTACAGAATGTACAATAAATATTGGTGGGTGTTTGGACATATTTATGCATATAATAACATTCACCAGGGCGATGTCTAGTTCTACATACCTTGCACCATGGTAAAGTAGACTGCTTCAATGGGTTAGGGGCTCCAGAGGCCAATTATTCACTAAATAAAGGATAGTCCTCTTTGTCATGGACCTCTTCTTTACATATGATACAACATATGTCTTCTCTTTTCTCTTTTCCTTTGTCTTTCTTCATGTCTTCAACCTATAAAGATAAACTAGTTAATTGATTCAAAATCTGACTCATACCTGGACTGGATTTTCCTACAGGGGTTTCTTCTAGTTTCATGGAAATATCTAATTCCTCATCCTGTGAAGCGACCTTATGTTGCATTAGAGGAACTCTAATGTGTGGCGGGAGGGCAGAGATGAACCATTCCTTATGTTGTTCATCTGGAATATGAAAACTTAAATGGTTTGTCAAGGTCTTAAACCTCTGATCAAATTTCCAAACTGGTTCAACTAGATTCTGCTTGATATCCTTCAACTCTGTAATGCACTGCAACTGCAAATTAGGCTTCTTGAACTCTGCACTCAACGCATTCTTAATTTTTTTCAGTGCTTTAGGATGTACATATGATTTAACAAACTTCATATACCAGCTCAGTGCACGATCCCTCAAAGTAGTACTAAACTAATCTCTCTTAACAACTTCGTCAGTGACTTTCTTAATGCTCCATACAACTTCACATAAGAACTAGTGCTGGCCAGGATCCTCAGATCCATATCCTCTAAAAATAGGTAGCCTGATTTCCTTAGCCATTATTTTTCCTCGGTTTCTCGACTGAGTCAGTACTAAATTGCTTGTGACGGTACTCTGAGTTCTTTGGTTACTCTGGTTACTTAGTGATGCTAAAAAAACAGGGGTAGTAGTAGTACTTACTTCGACAATAGGCACAATACCTAAATTTCTTGGTTATTCTTGGCGAGGTTCCTCAGTCTGTAATTTCTCTGCCCTTGCGAACTCTGAATACTCTTCGTCTGATCGCTATGCTTCTTCTCCACTATAGGATCCTTTGTCTTGCGCTAATGGCACGTAACTCTACTTAAACAGTTTTGCAAGAGGAATATTTCTTAAAGATCTCCCATTGTGCCTGTGTCCAACCTCTGTGTCACTGTCGTTGTCTGGATTCTTGAACATTAGCTTTAAAATCCAACTGTTTATTGTATCTTCAAGATATTCTTCTCATGCAATAACATCTTAATCTTCAACTTCAAAAAGTGTAGAAACTTTCCTCTAGGTCCCTTGAAGAAATACCTCTCTTCTTGACTATATGATTCCACTCTGTCAATAGAAAATTTAGTAATGTACCCTCCAATACTTCTGTCAAACAATAGATCCACTGTCCTTGATACAACATGATCAACTTTCTTGACTTTCTTGTTGGAGTTACTTCACACACACCTAGTATTTATTTTTCCTATGGTTTTTATTTGTTTATTAGTCATAATTAATCATTATCTAGTCTCCTATATTTTAGGAGAGAATATTCCACCTAGACAATATTCTCTTTCAGTTCACACTTCAGTTTGACTAGTTGAGTTGAGTTTAGATGTTGCATTGGGATAATCACCATGCAACATTGGGATCATCACCATGCTAATTCGACCTTTCCTTGGTATCATCAGCAAAGTGGCACATTAGCCTTGATTCCTGGAGTTAACTCCTCACTACTTTTTGTTCAGTCAGTTAACTAAAGACTAGTTGACTAGTTAACTCAACTAGGTGGCAGTTCACTCCCGTAACTGCCTAAGAGACTATAATAGGTGGAAGTTCACTCCCGTAACTGATGGTGTGCGTCCAGATCACTATAGAACACCACTATGGTGACTTTTTTCACCTGAATTCGAACTCATTGAGTTATACAGAGTATATCATGTGTAAATTATTCATTATTCACAACGGTTAATGAGAATTCTTTCCATTCTTTCTCTCCTTCTTCTTCTTTTTCCAATTCTCTCTAAAAATGTGTGCATTATTGTTTAACTAGATCTATTCTTTGTAGGATCAACACATTTACATGGTATCAAAGCCGACAGACTCCTAAGCAAAAGCTGCACCAAATTTTTTTGCAAGTACAAAAGATTGAAGACAACGGAAAGATGGAACTCCAAAAAGAATTCATTCTTACACCTTACAACTATTTTGCATGGAAGGAGAAAATATCCATACATATCCAATCCAGAGGGTTGTATAGGTTAACCATGAATACATATACATATTCAACATCAGCCATAGAAAAATCCAAGTACTTAAATCGCATGGATGAGGCACTCAAAACAATTTGTAGTCTTATTTCTCCCAATCTCCTTTTTCATATATCTTTCTATAAGCCTTCCAATGAATCCTGGACCATCTTGGAAGGGCTCTTTGGCAAACAAGATGAGATGAGGGGTTACATTCTGGAGGTGGATTTTCTCACATTGGATCCAAAAATCTTCGAGAGTATCCAATATTTATTTACAAAATTCAAGGATTTACTGTCACAACTCAAAGCTTGCGGGGTTGATAAATTGAAGGAGGAGAAAGAAATGGTTCTCACCATTCTCTCCAATATTGGACCTGAATTCTCTTTATTCATATCCACATTCCATACTATCAGATTCACCTCTGGAGCCACATGGAAGATGCCTTCTCTTGACGACTTTATCAAATCCCTGACACAAGAGAAAACCAAGCTCATTAACATGGGTGCAATCAAAGGCCCAAGGGCACATGCACTCACTGTGCATGATGGTAGTCACAAATATCAAAAATCTAAAGAGAAAGATAAGAGGAAATATCATGCACATATGAAGAAAGAAGGGTACACAAAACCCTTCAGTGATGCCTCCAGATCCAAAGGAGAAAAGGGAAGAAAATGAGAGAAATGCACATACAGTCACAAAGGATTCCATTCAGAATCTGCATGCATGCAAAAACAAATAGATCTAATGTCTCAGATACTTCATAAAAACAACCTTGGATATCGCATCCCCGAGGGTGCAAAGAAGAAGAAGCTAGAAGATTCAAATTCCAAGAAAAGTAATTCTAGCCATGCCTTGATTGCAATCAACTCCTCTCCCGATGCTTGGATCGTAGATTCAGGAGAATCACATCACATGGCTTCCTCAGAAGTAGTCTATTAATCTTTGGATGCATGAAAAGGTCCTCCTATTCTGATGGGGGACAACTCTTCTGTCGAAGTTACTAGAAAAGGAAGGATTGAACTCACCAACGGAAGCTTCGAGAACGTGCTGCATGTTCCCAAGATTTCTGTCAACCTTCTCTCCATGTATTAGATGACGAATTACGACACCGAAAATAAATTTGTATTCACACCAAATTCTTTGGACATATACGACATGCAAACCAACTCTAGGGTTTCTACCAGTGAGGTAAATCATCAATCTAGATTGTATACATTTTTTGAATTCATTGAACCTGATTCTGCTTTACTGCTTACTCATGCTGATGAAAGTAGTAGGATATGGCATGAAAGGTTTGGACATTTGAATTTCAGATACATGCAACAACTTAGAAAGAACAAATTAGTTGATGGTCTACCAGACATCTATTTCTCCAAGGGAGTATGTGAGGGATGTGTTCTTGGAAAACACCCTCAAGAGAAATTCGTCAAAGGAAAGTCTCAACAAGCTTCTGCACCTTTAGATCTAATCCACAATGACCTCATGGGTCCTTTTCCGCATCCATCGATCAACAAAGCGAGTTTTTTTATCATTTTTGTTGCTGATTTCTCATGTTTTACTTGGATCTACTTTCTTAGGCAAAAATCCGAGGTCTTTCAACAACCCAAAGATTTCAAAGCTTTGGTTGAGACACAGTCTAGAAAGAATATCAAAGTCCTCTGAACTGATAACGGGGGAGAGTATGTGAATCATGAGATTCATAATCTTTTCCATGAGGCAGGGATTCAGTTGCAACATATAGTTCCCCACACTTTGCAACAAATGGGAGTTGCTGAGTGGAAAAAAAGATCTCTAAAGGAGATGGCATCTTGCATGTTGCATGCAAAGTCACTACCACAGAGACTATGGGTCTAAGCACTTAATTATGCAACATACATCCAAAATAGATCTCCTCATAGTTTTGTCAAGGATAATACCCCCTATGAGGCTTGGAGCGGCCTCAAACCAGAAGTGACCCACTTTCACATTTTTGGTTCTCGTGCATGGGCCCATATTCCCTCTGAAAAGAGGAAGGCACTTGATCCATGGAGCACTGAGCACATTTTTGTTGGATACCCTAATGGTTTGAAGGGATATTGGCTTATTTATCTTTCCTTGGACCAGGTCATCATTGAGAGTAGTGTCCAATTCAAGGAAAGTGTCTCACATGTACCTCAACAACTGCATGCAGACACCTTCACTCTTCCACCTATCCGAGATGATGAGAATGCACATGTCAACTCTTCTTTAGATGAGAGTTCTGATTCAGAGGAATCAAATGATTCATATTTAGATTTAGATTCAGTACAGTCGAATGTAGAGTCAGAGCATCTAGATACAATTGCAGAGCCAGAGCAGAGGCCCAAGTGGGCACATACTACTCTTCAGGATGCAAGGGATCTCTTCAGTGATCCAACCGATACTAGGAGGACTCGATCTGATTTCGAGGAGCCACTCACTACCACTGAACCATTGCCTTCTAGGTATATTTTCTTGGTTCAATCTTCAAATCCACAGTCTTATGGCGAGGCTGCTGGAAATCCCTTTTGGGAATCTACCATGCAAGAGGAGTACAACTCTCTCCTCAAGAACCAGACTTGGGATCTGGTTCCCCTTCCTTCTGGGAGGAAACTTGTCAGATGCATATGGGTCTATAGGACCAAGAGTGCAGTGGATGGATAGATCAGTAGATACAAAGCCAGGCTTGTCACCAAAGGATTTCATCAGTTTCATGGTATTGACTATGATGAGACCTTCACTCCAGTAGCAAAGATGGATTCCATTCGATTGGCCCTTGCCATTGTGGCAGCCAAGGGATGGGAATTCCATCAAATGGACGTGAAGAATGCATTTCTTCATGGTGATCTCTCTGAGGATATCTACATGGAGCAACCCGAGGGATTTATGCGGGACTCATCTTTGGTCTGTCAATTGAAGAAGTCACTTTATGGCCTCAAGCAGGCTCCAAGGGCATGGTATGCCAATATGGAATCCTACCTGTTGTCACAAAACTTTGTACGTTGTAAATCAGACCCAAATGTATACATGCTCAGGATGGTTGATTCACTTCTACTTTTAGTTTTGTATGTCGATGATTTGTTTATCATCGATTGCTCGACTTCAATGATTTTTGCAGTCAAGAGGATTCTTCATGATAGGTTTTTGATGATGGACATGGGCTTGCTACACTTCTTCCTTGGACTTGAGATCAATTAGGATGCATCATGCATCAAACTGTCTCAAGCCAAGTATGCAGGAGATCTCCTTGAGAGATTTCACATGATAGATTGCAAGTATGCTCCATTTCCTTTCCTATTAGGAGTCAAACTTGAGGATGGTGGGGAGACTCCACTGGTTGACATCACACTATATAGAGATCTAGTGGGGAGGTTGTTGTATCTCACACACTCCAAACCAGACCTCTCATATGTAGTTGACGCAGTTTCCAGGTTCATGTAGGAGCCGCATGAGCTACATTAGAAAGCTGCAAAGCGTATCCTTCGAAACGTATAGGGCACCATCACCTTTGGGATTCATTATGTAGAAGAATCTACATTAGATCTCATTGGGTTTACTGACTCCAACTGGGTTGGTGATAACATTGATTGCAAGTCCACATATGGTTACTCACTTAGTCTTGGTTCCAAGCCTATCTGTTGGTCGAGCAAGAAGCAAGATGCCATTTCTCTATCTTCATCTGAGGAAGAGTACAGAGGGGTAGTTAACATAACCATTCAGGCTATGTGGCTAAAAAATTTTCTCACTGAGGTGTGCATTGAGTTTCATCAGTCGATCGTCATCTGGTGTGACAACCAAAGCACTCTAAAGTTCTGCAGAGATCCAGTTCAGAGGCAGCAGATGAAGAACATCAAGATCCACATGCACTACATCTGGGGCTTAGTACACGAGGGGATCACCGACTTACAATTTTTTCCTTCAGCAGAACATATGACATACATTTTCACCAAGACCTTCACTGAGCAAAAATTCCATTCTCTGTGAGGTCATCTTGGAGTGAAGGACACAGTTGCCTAGAAACTGTAGTTTTTCTTTTTACATACATTGTACCTTGAGGGGGGGGTTTCCCCAAGAGGTTTTCCCTCTTTCCTCACTTTATTTTAAGTGTATATTTTGTACTTGGGTACCTAACATGGCCTTGTTGCCGGGACCCAATCTTTATTTTCACCATAGTGATGTTCAGGGGGGGTGTTGGAGTTACTTCACACACACCTAGGATTTATTTTTCCTAAGGTTTTTATTTTTTTATTAGTCATAATTAGTCATTATCCAGTCTCCTATATTTTAGGAGAGAATATT
>ML777606.1:664103-674688 GCA_009831015.1 Picea engelmannii | reverse complement strand
TTATAGAATAATGATTAATATCCTTAGGGATTTCTTGAAAGGTTTGTTGTAATTTATTTGGATGATATTGTGGTGTACAACCAAAACATGGAAGAACATCATGAGGCTTACTTGAGACAAGGGTTTGAGGTGCTTCACAAAAACTAGTTGTTTTTGAAAAAAATGCAAGTGTGTGTTTGACCAAGTGGAGATTCCATTGTCAGGGCATTCGATTTTCATGAAACAATCATGATAGATCCTAAAAATTTCAAGGCACTTGAATATTGGGACAAGACAACTATTATTCATTAGTTCCATCCATTCTTGAGTTGGTTAATTACTACATGAAGTTCATTTTGTGTTATTTGTAGATCACTCCACCATTACTGGCCATGTTGAAGAAGGAGCAAGTATGGAAGTGGACAAACAAGTGACAAGGAGTGTTCGAAGCATTGAAATATAAACTTGTGACATTTCCGATATTTCAACAACTAGACTATGATAAACCATTCTAAGTTCATATGGATGCTTCAAAATTTTCCATTGGCAATGTTCTCATGTAGAATGGTCACCCTTTGGCATATGAATCACAGTCTCTACTATTGGTTACACTCCCAGTGTGAATCCCATTATGCTTGTCCATGATGAAAATAAAAAATCCTAAATTGAATAATCCTCCATTAATGGAAGGAAGAATGTTTGACCTCACTAAGTGCTTTCTATAGATATCATGGCATCTTGTGTTCTTTCCAAAATATATGTTTTTATGTTTTATTTGTTATCTATGTATTGTTGGTTAAGGTGTAAAATATGTAAAGTGCATAGTGTACAATATTTTTTTTGTTCAACCCCCAAGAAGTATAAACAAAAGGAATTGAACGATGTAGCAAGAGAAGCCACATTGTTAAATTGACCATCTAGGTGAAGTTATGGGAAGTGTATTTTTTTGTACAATAAAACAAACCCACATTGTTCTTATTTAAAAATACAATATATTATGCTATTTACTTTCATTCTTTCACTGATGTATTGATATGTGTACATGCATCATCATCCATAGAAAAACACACACATATGGATGTACAGACACCTACACTCACATATCATTTATCTCATGCTAAATAAACAACATAATATATACTAAATGCATGCAAAAAATTATATATTTAAATTTGTTCAAAATATGTGTATCTTTAGGTTGATCTTCATAGTTGGAGTAGCGTGATGGTTAGAGTGAGGAACTATGCTACCCCAAGGAGTAAATCCCAACCATTAAGGCTTATAAGGGAGGTGGAGTCACCACCATTGTTTAAGAGAAATCGAGAGAGCATGGATATGAGGAAAGACCACTAGACTGATTAAGGATGAAGAGTTGATCTTAAGGTGTAAACTAGGGTTAGAGGTCGATTTTGTTTGTTGATTTATCTTATGTATGAACAATAAGTAGATGTATAGAAGAAAATTAACAAAAGAAACAATCTAAAGTAGGGCTTATTCTTTAAATGACATAATCTGCTTGCAATAAAGGAAATATAACTTGAAAAGGAGGAAGATGCATTCCATATAGTCTCTTTTCAGCCTATATGCAAACAATGGAAAACAATCATTAGGTTTATTCTCTTTTATCTTTAATGAGAAAGTAGTATAGGAAAGGAGAACCTAGGGTTTATTGATTCCCTAAGAGAGAAAATACCTTAACTAGATGCAAGACTAAGAAATCCAGATGAAGAATAAGAAAGGAAGCCTACTTGGATTAATATCTAACACAGGCAATCAAGAATATTTGGGAACCTATATCAATTTACCTAAAACTTGTCGAAGATTCCTTGCAAAATAGACTTGGATAACTATCTCTAATAAAATATCTGATAAGAAATACATACATCAAGTAAATCATACACAAAATTGACGAGCTGTTACTTACCAATTTTGGCGGCATCGCTCCTATGTCGAGTCGGGCTCCTCTGTATCCTATTTCTCCTCTTTCAAGTCGGGATATCTCAACCTCTTTCTCCTCTATCGGATTCGGGCTAGGGCTAGGGCACTCAACCTCTTTCTCCTCCATCCACGCCCTCTTTCTTCTCTATCTACGACCTCATCTTTCTCCTTTTTCCACGCGTGCCCTCTTTCTCCTATATCTATAGCTTTCGCAAGGATATGATGATGTGGGAATATGGGATATGGGATCTAGAGCCATCGTGGGGATATGGACTTGAGAGGTTTCACGGGGATATGGAGACTCCAGAGCTATCATGGGGATTCAGAGACTCCAAATTTGCCGCAGGGATATGCGAGCTCGATTAGTTTTGAAATGGGCGGGGATATGCGAGCTCGATTAGTTTTGAAATGGTGCTTTATTTTGTCGTGTTATAATTTATAGATTATTTTATTTTATTTTATTTTGTTATTTGTTATAAATATTTTATATACATAATATATATAAATTATAAATTTATATAATATATACAATATGTATTATCAATTATATATATATATATATATATATATATATAAGCCACCACATTATAGGTTTTACATAGGAAAATTTCGTCTTTTGAGTGAAAATTGGTGGTGTCAATCCAAGGTCAAACAAGCAACCCTTAAAACATAACATTATTTATCATTGGAGTTCATGGTCCATGCTCTAGGGCTTTATGCCATCACACATGCCCTATTTGACATAAAAATGTCCATTTCAAATACATTTGTAACATGATCAAGTATAGTTCTCATGGTCTAAGGAATGGTCTAGGGTACTCTAAAGGACCTTGTACTTAATTTTCTTCTATAAAGAATTAAAGGATCTCTTGATAGTTCATCGAGGCTCTTTTTAAGATTCTCCCTTCAAAATTTCTATGTCTCATGATGATCCATCAATATTTTTTTATCTTTGAAATCTGCTCTTTGAAATCACCCCTATGAACGATTAGGCATTTATTCCAAATTAAACCATTCAACTTTTGAATTGCCCAAATCAACTTTTATGCATCCATCCATTAACAAATTTAACATTTGGTAGACATTTCTTTCGAAGGGAACCAAATGGCATTCATAGGATCACGCATTTTCAAAATATGGAAGTTTTATCTTTTAAAATATATGATACTTCATTAGGTGTTCTTTCATGTTTGGATGTTTCTCTTTTGAATGACTTTTATAGTCTATTATAGGTCCACATACCTTCAAAAATTACATCTAAACGTCAAGTACAATAAGGGAAACACTAATTGAGTTGAAGATGGCCTCACATTACCTTTATTTGTGGAATTGATCACTATCCTAAATTCTTGTAGGAACATGACTTCACAATGGCCCCATATATATGATAATGATCTTAAATTCATTGCAAGTTATTATAAACTAGTGGAAAGTAAACAAGTTTCAAAGTTTCACCTCCAAGATGGACTTATATGTCATCTGATCCATCTCTATCTTCCTTCATGTGAATCTAATGAGAAGATGATTTGGAAGGTTTTATATAAATGGGTCATAGGGAATTTAAGAATTTTGGAATGGAAAAGATAATGGTAGTGAAATAGAAGTGATTTGTGATTAGTGATGGTGTTTCTATGGATGCTTGACATTTATTTCTTGGTAGACCTTGGATAGTGTGTGAAAGGTGAGAGAAGTTCCAAGTTATTCCTAATGCTAGAAGATAACATATAGAGAATAATTGTGATGTATTTTTCTAAGGAATCCTTGAGGGAAGAATGTTTTTGTCCTACACAATACTTTTTGGAGATGTTCAAAAAGAAGGAATGGAGAATGCACATTTCAAAGTTCATAAACTACCCAAGTTACAATAGAAGGATATGTTGATTTCTATAAGAGGTGAAGACGAAGACTAGATGAAAAAAAAACCATGGAAGTTGAAGATGTTGTAGAAAAATCAAAGAATATGTCTACCAAAAAAGAAGACATAAAGAAATATTGTGCATAATTCAAAGATGTGCAAAAGTGGCCCACATTGAAAATGATGATTTCAATTATGCACTGATTGATAGACATGAGCCTACATATTTTGCAATATTTTTAAAGTAATCAATTTGTAATTGTGAGTAAGGTTGTAGATGACCAAGATTCAAGAGGGTTCAATAGTGAGACATGAAGTAATTAAAACAAACATTTATTAGGAAGATATTAGAACCATGGACACTCATCCATATTTCTCACACTTGAAAAATGAGGAATGAAAGATGGATTGTGAAGATAATTTGCAAGAAAAGGACCTCAAACCACAACACAAACTTGATTCATTGGCCTCTTGATGGCAATGGGAACCATTAAGATATTTTTTGTATCATGAAGGTATAGTTAATGGATTATAGCCAATAGGATCTAAATTAATATTCTAGGGCCCAAAATCCACTAGTTACACCTTGGAACATCACATAAACCCTCTATATGGAATCGTTGCCCTCTAATTGAGATGGGAAATATTAGAAAGTTTTAGAGACAATAAATAGGTCTCGAGACCTTGACCATGTTTATGGGAGAAATCAAAGAGTCTTAGGACCTAAATGAATATTTTAAGGCTCTTGATCCATGAATGAGTGTTTAAGCTACTACAAAGGCCCTTTAGAAGGGATATTTGGCCTTTGATTAGGATATGAGTTCCATTAGGAGGTTTTTTTGCACCAAGGATGGGTATCAAGGTCTTAACAAGAACATGGTCTTAACAAGGTTTTTTGCACCAAGGATGGGCATTGTTGGGTAGCTTGAACAAGAACATGAATGTATCTCTCAAATACTAAGCTAATCCAATACCAAGAAAGCCCCGCAATGTCTGCCAACAATTATATTTAATCATGGCCGAATCACACTAAGACTTATCCCATGGAGGATTCACAATAAGACTTATCCGATAAACAAACCTTGTTTAGAGTATAATTAGAGTGAAGCCCATTATAAGTAACCATGTGCAACAATTTTATAAAAGAACATAATTCAAATGAGATTCATTACACTATGTGACAATTTTTTCTTAAAAAATATAATTCAAATGAGATTAATCAACTATATATGCAATCATTTAAAAATAATTTATTGTAAATATATATATGGATTATAAGATAAAAAAAATACAATTTTTTTTTTTTTATTAGGGACTAAATCCTTAGTTCTTCATCCCCAATTCATGGCTTAGGCCCTAAGGATCATTCTTGTTGCGCTCAATATTCGAAGTTGGGCCTCTAATACTCCTTGTAATTGAAATTCATGTGTCTCATCATGACCAAGTAGCCTTAACAATGTTCCATGTACCCAGGGAAAGCATGACAAAAATGACCTATTGAATTGTATGTGCGAGAAATGTTTGAGTTCGGAAACCCTCCCATACCGTCAATGCATGTGTCTAGTCTAACCATGTCAAATTTCAGTGCATACAAGCACAAATTGAAAATATTTCGACGTTGGCCCCATTCACATGTCATTTATATGTACCGGTTTCAAGTACATGATCATTTTAGAGGGGGAAATTACATAGTTGTTACCACAAAAGGGGAAAAGTTATCCAATTGTAAGAAATGGTTTAACATTGAATCATGAATGAAAGAGAGTGTGATTAAATGATGTGTTTTAAGAAAATTCTAAAGTTGGAGGTAAGGAAATATCTAAAAGGTCTTCCCTAACCTCATATTGTGAAATATTTGATTGCGTATTTATCTTTAGAAAACTCTTCACTATTGCACCCACCACCTTAGATCGCCTAGTTTTAATAATAGGTCCAACATTTGATTCTTGGTTATATAAACACTTAGCACTTCATGATGGGATAGTAGGAAACATGATTGGGTTTGGATATGATAGACACATTTCTCATAGGCTCAAGAAAAATCTTAAAATTAATTTTTTCCCTTGTATTCCCAACTTCACTTATGGGGTTAGGAATAACTATAGGAGATATACTTCCATCAACATCTAGAATTTTATCTTGAAAATAATCCTTTATCACTTACTCAACAAGAGATGTTTCTTATTCCTTTGCATTGCGAAAAACCACATACAACCCTTATTTGAAAAAAATCACCCAAATCATTTGTAGGGAATCCCACCTCTTGCGACACCATAGATGTGGATTGTTCTAGGAAAATTTGTTCATATAAATATCTCTCATATGGACCACATGGAATATTGTTAAAAAGTGTCCCACATTTAATTGATGAATTGATGATGGAAACAAGTGGGTGTGTGAGTCAAATTTTAGTCCAGAAACCCTTATCATTAAGGCATGAAAATAGTCTATCCATGTAAAATTTCAGTGCATGCATAAAAAATTTGAAAAAATTTCAATATTGGCCCCATTCACAGGTCACCATTGCCCATGTCTAGACCTAGTACAATGTTTGTTCATTGTTCCTTTTAAAAAATGGATAGAAACCCCCTCCCACATCTATAATGAATCCAAAGCTTTCAAAAACATTATGGACACCTTTCTCCTAGCATCAGGGGGTGGATGGGTTATATAAAAAATGGAAAATCTTAAGTATTTATTTTAACACCTATAGAAGCATCCAAACCAACATCCTTTGAATCCTAGGGATTTGTAGGGGTTAAGGGATTAGCATTAGGTTTAGGTTTAAGGAGGATATGAGGGTTCCTCATTTGGTGTTGTATGCTATAGGATTTGGGTTTAAGGGTTAGGAGATGTATGTCATGTTAGAGTTTAGGTAAAGACAAATCACGTGGTAGATCAGGTAAAGACAAATTATGTGGGCTTATGGTGATCAGATCTACTATATTAGGTTTAAACAGATCTCACTAAATAATCATATCGGACAAACAATCACTTGCCCAGATCGTATTATGATCCGATTTCAGTTAATTTCGGTAGCACTTGAGATGATGATACTGTGTACTGATGGCAGTTTGAGAGTATGATGGGACAGTTTGACCGTTAACTGGCTTTGTGCTTTTGACAGCTTAAAATGCCTCGCACATATCATTTTATCTACCGAAAGAGACAACTTTTGGAAGCTTAGAATACTTTGAAAAAATCGCCCTTAGCTGTCAAAAGTGAAGTTTTAGAGTTTTTATAATAAAAGTACAGACTCATCACTTTTTGAAAAGGTAATTCTAAGGCTCATCTTAAAGACATTTAACTCAAAAAACGTTTCATCTAGTGATCCATCTTATTACCTAATGACCATAACTTGGGAAAATTTATTTCAAGAGACAACAAAGCCAATAAGACAGGAACTTCATCATGATACCCACCAATCATATCTAAACCATCAGGTCTCCTATCATTATAGGATATTAACATAATGGATGTCTCATTGTCATCATTCTTCATTTCCATCTATAGAATCATTTTTGAAAATCTCTTGAAATGTCATGGCACATCCAATAAACCCATCACAAATGTCATCTTACACCAACCCCTCATAGTGAGCAGTGAATGAGGCCAATGTTGAAGTTTCTTCAAACTGTGCATGTATGCGTCGAAATTCGACATGGTTAGACTAGACACATGCCCTGATAGTATGGGAGGGTTTCAAGACTCAAGGATGTCTGATGTCCCGACCACATAGTCTTTGAGATCGTCCATGTTTGAAACAACATTCATAATGGGCATCTCATTGTCAAATTTCATTGTTTCCATATGTAGAATATTTGTTGGAACTCTATTGAAATGTCATGGAACTTCCAATTCAACCACCACAAATGGCATGCAATGACCCCACATAGTGAGTAGTGAACTTATCGACGAACTTTTTTCATCGATAGTATAGCAAATTCATCGCAAGATTATTTAAATTCACCTCTCTTGCACCGACGATATCAAATGATTCTTGGATTCATTTCATATTTGGTTTATCAACTTGAAATCTCAATTTGATACTTTGCAGTACACTTGCTGGACCTTCAGTCAAATAAAAATATGAAACTTGGAATCATTAACATATCTACTAGAGCATATGAAAAATAGGGTTTATGGTTTCCATGATGAATTGATGATGGAAGAAAGTGGGTGTTTCACTCAAATTTGAGTCCATAAACCCTCCCATATCGTTAAGGCATGCCAATAGTCTATCCATGACAAATTTCAATGCTTCCAAAAACTGTTTGAAAAAATTTCAACGTTGGCCCCATTTGCAGGTCCATGTTGCCGGTGTCTAGTCCTCGTGCAATTTTCGTTCCTCCTTCATCATTCCTCATTCCCATTTCCTTGACCATGGTGTACTAGTCCCTAAGATCCATTATTTTTGCAAAAAATTACATACTAATGGCATAAAATTATCGACGAACTTTTTTCGTCGATAGTATAGAAAATTCGTCGCAAGATTATTTACATTCGTCTCTCTTGTGCCGACGATATCAAATGATGCTTGGATTCATTTCATATTTGGTTTATCAACTTGAAATCTCAATTTGATACTTTGGCGCAGTACACTTGCTGGACCTTCAGTCAAATACAAATATGAAACTTGGAATCATTAACATATCTACTATAACATATGAAAAATAGGGTGTATGGTTTCCATGATGAATTGATGATGGAAGAAAGTGGGTGTTTCACTCAAATTTGAGTCCATAAACCCTCCCATATCATTAAGGCATGCCAATAGTCTATCCATGACAAATTTCAATGCTTCCAGAAACTGTTTGAAAAAATTTCAATGTTGGCCCCATTTGCAGGTCGATGTTGTCGGTGTCTATTCCTCATGCAATTTTCATTCCTACTTCATCATTCCTCGTTCCTCTTTCCTTGACCATCCCCAAGATCCATTATTTTTGTAAAAAATTACATACTAATGGCATAAAATTATCGACGAACTTTTTTCGTCGATAGTATAGCAAATTTGTCACAAGATTATTTATTTTCGTCTCTCTTGTGCTGACGATATCAAATGATTCTTGGATTCATTTCATATTTGGTTTATCAACTTGAAATCTCAATTTGATACTTTGCAGTACACTTGTTGGACCTTCAGTCAAATACAAATATGAAGCTTGGAATCATTAACATATCTACTAGAACATATGAAAAATAGGGTTTATAGTTTCCATGATGAATTGATGATGGAATAAAGTGGGTGTGTCACTCAAATTTGAGTCCAGAAACCTTCCCATATTGTTAAGGCATGCTAGTAGTCTATCCATGCCAAATTTCAGTGCTTCCAGAAACTGTTTGAAAAAATTTCAATGTTGGCCCCATTCACAGGTCCATGTTGCCAGTGTCTAGTCCTCATGCAATTTTTGTTCCTCCTTCATCGTTCCTCATTCCTCTTTCCTTGACCATGGTGTACTAGTCCCCAAGATCCATTATTTTTGCAAAAAATTACATACTAATGGCATAAAATTATCGACGAACTTTTTTCGTCGATAGTATAGCAAATTCGTCGCAAGATTATTTACATTCGTCTCTCTTGTGCCAATGATATCAAATGATGCTTGGATTCATTTCATATTTGGTTTATCAACTTGAAATCTCAATTTGATACTTTGCAGTACACTTGCTGGACCTTCAGTCAAATACAAATATGAAACTTGGAATCATTAACATATCTACTAGAACATATGAAAAATAGGTTTTATGGTTTCCATGATGAATTGATGTTGGAAGAAAGTGGGAGTGTCACTCAAATTTGATTCTAGAAACCATCCCATATCATTAAGGCATGCCAATAGTCTATCCATGAAAAATTTCAGTGCTTCCAGAAACTGTTTGAAAAAATTTCAACTTTGGTCCCATTCACAGGTCCATGTTGTCGGTGTCTAGTCATCGTGCAATTTTCATTCCTCTTTCCTCTTTCCTTGACCATGGTGTAGTCCCCAAGATCCATTATTTTTGTAAAAAATTACATACTAATGACATAAAATTATCGACAAACTTTTTTCGTCAATAATATAGCAAATTCGTAGGAAGATTATTTACATTCGTCTCTCTTGCGATGATATCAAATGATGCATGGGTTCATTTCATATTTGGTTTATCAACTTGAAATCTCAATTTGATACTTTGCAGTACACTTGCTGGAACTTCATTCAAATACAAATATGAAACTTGGAATCATTAACATATATACTAGAACATATGAAAAATAGGGTTTATGGTTTCCATGATGAATTGATGATGGAAGAAAGTGGGTGTGTCACTCAAATTTGAGTCCATAAACCCTCCCATATCATTAAAGCATGCCAATAGTCTATCCACGACAAATTTCAGTGCATACATAAGTATTTTGTCTTTTTTCAACGACTATATAGCGAATCACAATTCTAAGAAGATTCAAATAGGTAACAATATTGATGAAATCTTATACGATCATGATGGTATAAAAATGAAAGAGCTTCTCTTGGTTTGAAGAATAATTTATCCTCTACTGAAAAAGTCCAACCACGTGAAAGTGGAATCTCACATGGCCCCTCCCCTCCCCCTCACATCACTCTCAATTGATCCCCAAAACCCAATCTATAAAATATAAAATAATTAAAAGTAACATCCTATTAAGATTTATGCATAGAAACTACAAAAACAAAAATTAATGAAGGTACATGAAATTATGTGTTTCTAAATGATATTTTTAGTCTACCACGTACTTTACTATATTGAAAACTATTTTTAGGTTTCAAATAATAATTAAACAACATGTAACCTAGG
>ML777606.1:635630-646778 GCA_009831015.1 Picea engelmannii | reverse complement strand
CCTGCTGGCAGCAGTGGCTATGCCAACAGTATTGAAGATTCTATCATAAAAATCATGACCTGCTGATCTTTAAGACTGTTATTGGTTCGCATCTTTTGAAACTTCACTGGAAAAGATAGTTGATGATGATGTAGTACAATGTTTTTGTTGTTGTTTTAACTAGAATTTTTCTTTGCTGTCCTGATCTGAATTCACTTCTTTTGACAGAGATAACTGCTTCTCCCAGCGTGTCGCCATTGTTGGCAGCCAACTCAATTTTTTTGATTGCTCTCAAAAAGGTTGCCTACACCCCTCGTCTGATTACGAAAAATCATTATCACATTGTGTTAATAGACATTTGTTTCATTTTTTGAGACAATTACATTTTGATTTCGATTATTTCGATTGAATTTTCACAACTGAAAGTGTGAAAATACCTTTCTCATCATTTGGACTGTAGTCGTCTTTTATTGATCTTTACGAAAGACACTTGACCATTGGTCGATCGCATGACTGCAAAAGATGTTTCAAACTCGTGTCCTTACCTTGATTGCGCATTTGATTTGTTTGATTGCTAAGCCTGTAAGCATGAAGATTTACTGGTCTTATTCTGATTTTATAAAGGTTATGATGGATTTGGTCTTATATGTTTTTATTCTTATTGCTATGGGCTCATGACTCATTTATTGTATGAGAAATTCTTGATTACATTGTTCTAAGAACTTTGAATATGCAACGAATATATTGGCCAGTTTATAAGGCCAAATAGCAATGGTTTGAGGGCGCGTTGATGAAATCTTTTGGGGTTTTAATTTAAATCGATGCTTGGTGTATTGTTTGGAAAATTGATATTGCATTGGACGAGCAATGGGTTCAAACTATGTGTTGATATGTTGATTACCATTGGTTTGAAACATTGAATTCATATGACAGGTCGTTGGACTTCATGATGATTAAACTTAACACTTGGCTCTTTATTATCACCTGACGTGTTGGTTCAGATTCGAATAAGTGGCACGTTGGTGTGATGATTCACCGGTTTGCTGGCCGATACATATGGTTTGGGTGATTATGATTATAACAACACTGTACTCAGAAATTAATACAATGCAAGGCGGTGGTAATCCCACCATCTTCGCATGCATGAGGTTATTTCCGGTCTCGTCGAGCAATGAAGCTATCAAACCCTCTCATTTTCGCTCTGTGCATAGTTTCATTTAGCTCGCACCCTACCATGTACAGAAGCCATGGCTCCTGTTGTGAGAGCCGAGCCCAACGGGTGTCAAGCACTGTTGACATTTGATGCTGCATATGGCGATTTAGAAGAGTTTGGCTGGCTTCCATTTATTAGGAAGTTCGATGGTTATAACCTCCCTGTGGCTCGACAATTTGCTCTATCATTTGATGGCTGCCGAGCCAAAGTTGGAGATGTCCAGCTTGAAGTCACTGAACAGTTTCTCAGTCTGGCAACTAGCCTGCCTGTCAAGGGACAAAAATGGTCGAAAAGCTACAAGGTTGACAATGTCCCATGGAAGTTGTTATTTCGGTCTCGCACAGTCAGCTCATGCGACAGAGGTTTTCCTGCGAAGATGTTGAAACCCCACTGGTATGATCTCCTAATGATTATCAAACAATTCATAACTTGTGAAGGCAGGTATGGGTTTGTTTTCCTGTTTCACTTGCGGTTATTAATGATTTTTATGGGATTCGAATTGAGTTTGCCTCACTATCTGCACCGAAGCTTGTTTAAGATGGCCAAGCGTTATAAACGCAGCCAGGCTGACACTAGCCTCTTCCATGTAGGGTTGATTAAAATGTGTTTGGTGTATGAGCTGGGGTTACATCATGATTCTTGGGATAATTTCCTTAGCCGTAATGGCTTTGTTGTGTCAAACCCTCCATAGGTCGATAAGCCTATGGTAACCGAGAGCAAGCCTACCCCTGTAGCCTACAGTGTTTTACTACCCAAACCTAAGCCCGAGTCACCTACGCATTCATCTATGGCTGTGACTAAACAGACCGAAGTTGCTAAGCGTACAACCACAAAGACTAGAGCGAAGGCTAGAGCTAATACTAGAAGCAAGAAAAATGCAAGGTTGATCTCTTGCATGGAGAGAAATAAATCTAAGCCTCCTGCCAAAACAGAGCCTATCGTGATCAGCGAGGACTCTGATTCGAGCATTGAGCATTTTCTAGCAGAAGAGGGCTTTTGTGACAAACCTCCTTATGATTTCGTTGAGAACACGGGATAACCCTGATTTTCCTGGTATCGAAACACCTCATAAAACCCTCAGGGAACCATCAAAACCCCCTTCTGTTCAAACTGTTGCACCACCTTGCGACCAATGTGAACTGTGGTTAGAAAGATACTACTCGGATGTCCCAAAATTGCAGTCTAAAATTCGCGATTTGGAAAACCAAGTGGCAAAGCTCACTGGTCGGAATGCAAGAGAACAACCCAACGACAATAAACAATGAACCACGGGTTCAATCCTGTTCAAAAATGTTGAGTCTACTACAGCAATTGTCAATTCAAAATTGACATAGCCTCAACAATTGTAATGGTATAATTTTCACTCTTTATATGGCGTGATCATAAGCTCTGCATACATTGTTGACTTGCTCTGTCATGCATAAAGTTTTGATTATCGATTTCTGGATTGGTTGTGATCAGATTTAGTTTGATTGACCATAATTTAATTTGAATATGTTGTTATTTGATATCTTTTCTATTCTTGAAATACAAATGAAATCTTTGTTCGATTTGGTTGTATCTTGGACGATACGATGGGAAAATTGGTTAACTATGCTGATTGTATTCTCTTTGTTGGGACCAATTCATATATCGTTTGTTACATAATCAAATTTCGAATGGATAACAATAATAGTTGTTACGCTATGAACTGTATGTCGATAGTAGCAAATGTATTATCCGATTGAGATTACAGGGATGGATTGATCGGATCAAATCTTTCGATTTGTGTCTATAATTAAATTTAGTTATATGCCTGGTTGGATTGACTCTGTCAAAACCCTGTCTGTCGACTATGAGATGATCAAACATGAAGACTGTTAAGTCGATATTTGTGGAGATGATCCGATTACATTGGAAGAAATTCCTACATCGTGATTTTAATTGAGTGATCTCTATCTGTTGTTGTGATTATAATTAGTCAATTACAGTTACGAATTTACCTGTGAATTATTTGAAACACAGTGAATGGAAACTGTGGTTGGATTTTATGGATACAGTGATGCGTGAAATTGTAATGGCTTTCTATATTGGCAATGATATGAATCTTATGCTAATCAATAATTATGGTTTGTATTTCATCCGATTTGGTTTATCATTGATTTCATTCTTGGAACAATCTTGTTAAGATTTGATTCGATTTTACATCGATTGGGAAACAGAGCATTCCTACTCTGTCCCAATTGTATTTTGTTCGATTTGGTTTGATCTAAAAGGATTATTTTTGAATCATTTGTAATTTATTAAAATATGATTGGATTCGATTTGATTGTATATCTGGTCGTGTTTACTATTCTAGACCAGCTACAGAATCAGGTGATTCTGTAGCTGAGTCTGTTAAGTCATTTTTTTTATTATTTTTCTGATAAAACATTATTCTAACTTGACTTTTGGTGTCTATTGCAGGCAAATTCGAATTGGCAATGGATATGAGGAGCAGTTGGAAGATATCTTAAGGATTTTACTTGCATTTTTAGTTACTTAGTTTAAGGGATTTTGGGACAATTCCCAAATTGTGTAAAACTGTTTACTATTATTCACATGGATGTTTTACCTTGTGAAAAACCTATATAAACCTATGGTTTTGTAATAATCAATCATCCTCAGTTGGGGAGAACAAGGATATGGAGTTCTGATTCAAATTGGAGAAGAATTGGTGTTTTGTCATAGCTTTCTCTTTTCAATATATCGACACTTTGTTCCATGTTTTGTGCATCAGCTTGTTTATGGTTTAGTATTGCTTTAGCTATCTGGATCAAATGAAAATGATATACTTTTATTTCTATTATCCATATTCTGTTTCTTCCTAAATCGATAAAAGACATAACAATTGTTAGTTCAATTTGTGAATCATAGCTTTGTCTTCTTCATAAATCGAACTGTAATGTATAAGTTTGTTGCATAATAGGTTTCCCCTTTTGCAGGAATTTGTAATCTAAAAATTGTTATGATATTCTTTTATGTCTTGTTTGTCCTGTAACATACTTCAAGAAGCAACATAGCTGATCGTTTCCGAGAAGCTTAAGGACTTAACGGTGTGAGTTTCCCTCCTCCAATCAGCTTAGAAGACATCATACGCAGGGCAGACTTGGAGCGTTTCCAGGTCAATTAGTATTTAGCTTACTGTTTTTCATTAAATAGTTTAATATAGATATAATTTTAGTTAGATTTATATTAGATCGTTTAATTTCAGTAAATTRTATTAGATCRTTTAATTTCAGTTAGTTTACCCTTTTATTCATAAATCATAAAATCAAAAWAGAGTTATCTTCGMTGTCTTGGGACARCAAACAAATTAGTTTCACAGGTTTTGTTCAAATCTRTAGACTGTAGATAATTGTATATTTGTGAATAAATTGTAATTAAATTGATAATTAGATAGTTGATTTGAGTTATTATAAGAATAGTTAGTAGTTTGTAGATAGAATAGTTAGCATGGTTTATATTTTAGTATTTTAGTTTCTTTATTTGTTTTATTAGTTTCTAGTTTCCTTAGTTTAGATCACTTAGCTCAGATCAATTTTTCTCTTTGGTTTCTCTAGGAGACCTTAGAGCGGCCAACGGAGCCGTTAAACTCATCAGGGTGGTCCATTCCAAACGGCTTGGGTTATTTAGACAACCCCGGACCGGTTCCACTCTCCCAGTTGATGGATGGACTGTTTTGCCTGTCAACATATCCATAATCAAATACCATAAACCATTACATCAAACCATGTGCCAAAACCTCACTATTATACAAATTGGAACAATAATTGTCAACATTATGTGCTCCCTCTTTATTGACATCCAGGGAGGAATGTTATTGTTGATAACAAAAATAGGCCACACTGATTAAATAGACCTAATCTCTCCGAATGGATTAACACCGTCAGCTGCCAATGAAATCCTAACATTACGAGGTTCATATTTGAAATCTGTCCATTTTTCCTCAATTTCCCTATATGCAAAACCATCAGCATGCATTCGAAGAACACCATCTTCACTTCTATTACCTGCATGGTAATCCATAACTTGTGCTATTCTTTCACAGCTAAACAATCGTTGCAAACATGGAATTATGGGAATATGACGAAGAACCTTTTGAGGCACCCTTTTTGTTACTTGATCGGTTCAATATCTACTGACAAGACATTGCGGACATTCAGTTTTCGAAGCATGTTGTCCATAATATATAATATGGTCATTAGGACATGCATCTATAGTTTGATAATCCATTCCAATGTCTTTCGTAATGGCATGCAAACCTTGATATGTGCGAGGTAAAATATTTGACGATGGTAACAAAAATTCACCTAACAATATACAACATAACAAACAACTAGTTAATGTAAGAATATTAATCCTAAAAAATGCATTCTTATTTTACACATTAATTAACACTAAAAGCAAATATAAAAAAATCAACATTTATGTACAATATGAGATGAAACATATTACATGCCTTAGTATCTGTGTCATACAAGTGTTCGACAAATTATTCATAACCTTTAAGTTCACCAACAACAATGTAGCGAAGAGAAAATTTTCTCCTGATATTTCATAAAGTTGTTTATTTTCCTTTTCTAATAGAGGTTCATCATAAATACCAAAATTTTCCCCATCCTCATCTGGCTATGAAAACAAATCTTGTATCATTTGATTTGTCCCATCATCTTCTTCCATGGGATCATTAACTTGATTTGTCCCATCATCTTCTTCCTTAAGATCCTCATTTGCTTGGTCATGATGATGTTCCTCATCTTGTACAACATCATTTCTACTAATACTTGGTGCAATATTCTGCTGAAAGTTAGAGGGCAACTCTAAATTTATAATTACAAAAAATCATGCAAAATTAGTGTATACTATAACAAACATTCAAACAATATATATATATATATATATATATAATTTTATATAAAATTGACAAAATAAAAAAAGATAATAAATATATAGCTAATTACCATGGTACAATATTCATTCGATCCGCCATCAATGTGACCATATTTCCTACAATGTTTTGTAGTTGTTGCTATTAAAATTCTTATGGGATGTCTGAGGCAACATTTTTTACAAGGGAAATAACATCTACCATCACCCTTTTCACCTGCTTTACTTTTTTCCCCACCTCTAACAACATTCTGTGACATTTTTCTACACAAAAATACCCTTTCAGAACCGTCATTGTTATAGCAATATTGTAAAACATCTTCAAATCGTCAAATATTTATAGGCCAATTTTAGGTCACGATCGTCATAATTGCGATGATAGTGACCTAAATATATATATATATATTACAGCTATTTATTTTAGGTCATTTTCAATGGTAAAGTTTGACTAAATTATTATGGTCAACTATCGTTGCTTATATGACAACCAATCTAAGGTCGTCGCTTATGAGACAAACATTGACCATTATAGTTCAGTCAAACTGTAGGCATCGAAATTGCGATGAACACAAGGTAGATTTAGGAAAAAAAAACTTTTTCTCTTGCATGTTGCGACGAAAGAGTACTTTCGTTGCAAGTGGTCATCGCAAATTTTTCAATATGATACCCACTCAGTGTGGAATCATGATATCCATCAATATGAGACCACAATCTTATGTAACCTTAAGGTACCTCATGACATGTTTTGTAGCAACTAGGTGAACATGTATGGGTTCTACCAGAAACTGACTTAAGGTGTTCACAGCAAAATAGATATCTGGTCTAGTGTTCGTCAGGTACATCAACGATCTAATGATTTGTCTATATAGTGTGGCATCAATCAATTTTGACGAAGTGTCGACCAATAGCTTCATCTTCACTTCCATGGGTGTATTCATGGACTTTCCCTCCAACATGTTGAATATCTTTAGGATTTCAACTGCATACTTCCCTTGGTTAAGGAAGATTCTCTCTGGACTCTGCCATACCTCAAGACCTAGGAAATAATGCATTGGGCCAAGGTCTTTCATCTCAAATTTTGAAACGAGCTTCTTCTTTCATTCGGTGATGATATTTTATTCTCTAGTTAAGAATAAGTCATCCATATACAACAGAAATATTATCGGCTCATCATTTATGACCTTGAAGTAGAGCTTAGAATTTTCTTTACTCTTGGTAAATCCCAAGCTTGTCAGGAAACTGTCAATTCTTCCATATCAAGCTCTAGGAGCTTGTACAGGTATTTATTCAATTGGAAGACATGAGTCTTTCTATTTTCAATCTTCAAATCATTTTTTCT
Source organism: Picea engelmannii (assembly GCA_009831015.1). NCBI lineage: Eukaryota > Viridiplantae > Streptophyta > Pinopsida > Pinales > Pinaceae > Picea > Picea engelmannii. Next base: position 639,339 of record ML777606.1, on the reverse strand, counting down.
CATTACATTGTACCAATCTGGTACGCTTGCTCAACTGCAACTCAGTCTTCACAATCATGTGCTAGATTTATGTGCTTTCTGCAAGGCACTATTTGTCTCACTATTTCCTCTACTCTCTCTACAACTGTTCCTTATGGAATCTGGGATTCTGCACCTGCATCTTCTCTGAGGCTAAGAATGAATGCTTCATTCTCATTGTGGCTGCTAAAATCTGAGAGTAACTCCTCTTATTTTATCACGGCAACAATTTCATCTGAAACTGAGAGTGGCTCAATAAATGATACTGAGGATAGCTCTTCTTCTTTCATGGGGGTAATGCTATCATAGTCATGTCTTCATGACCCAACTGATGTACTACACCAACTTCCACTCAAATTTTAAAAATGGAGATTTCTCCCCCTGCATCTCATACTATATATGAATCATGGTTGTTCTGGTTGTCTTCATAGGTACTGGAATTATTTATTCAATAAGTGTCTCTTCGTAGTCTTCTCCCCTTTTCCTGGGAGAATCCTTTGGACATACATCATGCTTTATACATCTGCAACACGTTTGATCTGTATAGATAAATATGTTGGGTATGTGTTATATTCTTTGCATGTGTGTGTGTGTGGGTGCATTAGATACGAAAAATGCGTGTGTGTTTGGGCGGTTTTTGCTATTTTTAGAGGATTTTTCTATTTTTAGTTGATTTGTAAATTAATCCTGGATTAAGGGATTAGGGTTTTGGTATCTACGGAATACCTAAAAATTGTATATATTGTATGGAAAATGGTGAAATTCGATATAATGAAAATAAGAAAGGTTTTCCTGGTTGAGGGTTTCCGGTAAAAATATCTGTGTACTCTGTGTATGAGCCATTGATTAATTTATGTATTGCTTAAAAATCTATATGCATTGCTTTACTTCGCAGGTTTAAAACTTACAAAATATTGGAAGTCAATATTGACTTCTCTTCTCACAGAAGACTTCATATCCTAGTCTTTCTATTTGGCTTCCTTCTTTGTCACAGAAACAATAAAATCATCCCGGAGATTTCATATCTCCTAGGAGTCTATGAAGTTATGATCTAGTCTTCTCACAACATCTATCTTCCATTATTGGAAGTTGTCTTTGCATCTGATCCTTTCTGAGATAAGGATTACTCTCGATTTCTTCTGAGTCTACAAGGACTTCATCATCTCTTACAGGGTATACTTGGTGTTTCATACCAAGTCTAAATATGGAAGAAAGAGTCAGGCTTCAAACAAGATCTTCTTCCCATTCTAATGTTTGGTAATCGTTGGATCCTTTTGCTCCTTTTAGTCGATCTTCATATGAGATATTCTGAATCTCAAGAGATAGCTTATTCTTCATATTCTTTGGTGCATGAGTGTATATGGTCATGTACATATTCTGCTTCATGTCTCATATAATATGTTTACTTATGCAACCTTCACTATAGATTTCTCAGGGTTATCACCTGTGACCTGAAATAAGGTCAACAACAAAACAAGCAAGAATAATATCCATTTGATAATAATAGATAAACAAATAGACAAATAATCATCACAATATCTCCTTTAGAGCTATCACTCGTGGCTTGTCTGAAACACTAATCAAAAGTAAGAGATACACTATGAAATGAGGTCAACACTCTTATAGTGTTGTGATCGAACATTCCTACATGGGAACCTAGAACTAACACACAAGGTTTCTCCTAGAGGAGGTGTTAGTTGTGTCAGGAAAATGATTACATTAAGTATTTACCTCTATATGCTCACATGCTATCAAGTATAATACTTTACAAAGACTTATATCTCATTACTTGTAAAGGGGTAGTCATCAAATTTTCATGTGTACCTTTGAATCTTATCAACTTGATTAATCAAACCTGGAGCCTGGAGCCTTGTTCTCAAGAATGAGTGTGCTTGATTTTCTTCCAAGTCTTCTTCACTCAAGATGATGAGTGATTTCTTCAACCTGTCTTCTGTACTAAGAAAATATGTTATCTTGGCAGAAGGTTAGGGTAGAGGATAAACTCTGTGATCTCAAATTTTAATCCATCTAATACCTTGACTTATATTTTGATCAAAGGTTAGAATGATAGTCATAGCTACAACATGCAATGCTGATCGAAATAATGTCATAACAAATTGATGCATATCAAAATAATCACACCTAGGTTGCATCATTCCTCTGAATGTGTTGGATCTTGAGATCCTTCTGGATCTATGGAAAGAGATCCCTTCTCCTGAAAATACTATTTAAATCTCAACCGTGAGTACATACCTATGATGGCACTTGCTGGTAGAGGCACCATCCGGTAGTAGCGGTAATGATCACCAACTCTTAAGAACTTCAAGGGTGACTGCAACTGGTACAACGGCTGCAACTGCAACTGAGACTGCAACTGCAATTGATACTGCAATTGGTTCTGAGACTGCAACTACAACTTAGGGTTTTATGAGGAAACCCTAATTTTTCAAACTTCAAATTTTTAAATTCTGATCCAGGGGATAGATGCGTTGAGCTGAGGAGAGTAAGCTGGTGCAGTTAGATTTCTGAAAATCCAACTTTTACCCCTTCAAACTTTATCAATGGATTTTTGGACTGGTGCTTTTGGTTTTCTGGTACCTCTGGTACTCTGGTGCTTCTGGTACTTCTGGTACTTCTGCTACTCTCGTTTTCTGGTACTTCTGGTACTTTTTGAAACTAGGGTTTCACTTTCCGGGAGATCTATCCACTGAAAAGTTACGTTGAGGATGACAAAGTGATCCTTTAGGGAGGGCACACTTTTCTATATGGTTTTGGGGATGAAATACTTCATCAACAAAAAGCCCTAATTTGCATGTACAACAATAGTGACATTTTTCACTTTCTCTTGTGAAAGATGCTCTCTTCATATTAGCTCTGATACCATGTTAAGGTTTAATATATTATTAGACTTCTTTGAATTTCAATAGATAACAATAGCATAAGATAGGATCACTGAGAAATAAACAATCACAAGAGACACATCATTTATCCCGGGAAACCCTCATGGGGGAGAAAACCCATAAAAAAATCCTTATTATAGATAGCCAATACAATGCCAAGAGATAACTCAAACAAATATAGAAAGTCCTTTCCTAAGAATGTCTCNTTGCTTCTCAATGAACAAGTAAGTGTGTGTCTAAATGAGGCACTGGCCTCCTTATCTATATAACTCTGGCACGTGTGGACGGAGGTGTCTCTTCACTGGCAGGGACGACTTCTTATTCTGGGTGGTTATAACCACCTTTAATATATTCTGGGGTCAAATTCTGATTCTTCCTCTAACAATTATGTTTTGACCAATCTGCAAAAGGGGATTTGGTATTTTACAATAGCTAACATGATCAATCCATACTAGAGGATTGATATAATTAATAATACAATAATAATAATTAGAATACACTTTGCAGTTACATTATATCAACAAGAAAATGTTGATATGACCTGTAAATAACATACCTTAGAAAGCATCATCAAAAGAATTTATCCTCCCTTGAATTTCAGCCTTCTTTACTTCACCTTCCCTGTGAACTTCGTCTTATATATCCTTTGGTTACCTGAATCACTTTTATATATTCAATGTGCTCAAGTGTGTTTAAAATAAGAGAGCCTTTCCTCTTATTTATTCTTTCATGTAGCTTCCTCAAGGGGTTACCTTTTAACCATCTTAACCCACTTTCCTTATTTTAGGGTT
>ML777606.1:608231-635580 GCA_009831015.1 Picea engelmannii | reverse complement strand
GTAGCTTCCTCAAGGGGTTACCTTTTAACCATCTTAACCCACTTTCCTTATTTTAGGGTTAACCCACTTCTAACCACTTGTCCACTTAGTAATTTATCCATTAAATTTATTATTTAAATAATTTCTTTTGCATCCTCTTTGACTTATAGTACACTCATCGGTTCACTTTATTATTTAAATAATTTCTTCTTTGCAAACACTTTGACTACTTTGACATTTTAGGGCTTCTAGATGACTCATGAGGGTTCTCCAACTTCACATGGCCATAAATATCTAACCGTGAGGAGTTATGCAACGTTAAACATACCACCAGAAATGACATGAAATGTACTATCCATATACAATAGTTTTACTCTCAAATATATCAAAACTCATACCATTATCCATCAAACAAAGTTGAGTACATTACCCAAACCTTTGTGCTACCAAAATTCACTACCGAATTTTCTTCAAGGGTTGACATCAATGACAACCAACCCAATTAATCAACACTCTAGGCCTATTCATACTCATGATAAACCTCATAGAGAAGAGGGTTTTGCAGTGAGAAAACCTTACCCCATCTAGTGTCGATAGAAAAACCTTTATTCAGATATGTGCTTAAAGGTATCTCTTCATTAAAAAATAGGCTCTGAGTATGTTGAGCTCCCTCCACAGAGTCCCAAGATCATAAACACAAGAATCAAGGAGTTTAAATCATGCTCATGCATTGTACGTATGCATCCTCAACTTCAAATTAGAGTCCATGGATCCCGTCTCGAATCCCTTTAAGATTTAGCGATTATAAAATAGCAGAACTAGGTACAGGAAGGATCAAGATAACTCCATCGCAGATGGGTTCTTAAATTTTCTTTAGATATTTTCTCCTTAATACTACATTCCATTTTTTATGCTTCATTCCTTTAAGTGTGAAATTAATTATTCCATCCTTTATGATGGTTTAGGTATCATTTTACCCTTAACCAAATTTTGAGATATAATTCATTCGTTGTGAATTTCAATTTTTAAATAATAAATGTTTATTGAATTGTTAACATAGTTTTAATTTGAACCTAGTAATTTCTCGAATTTCAAGTCTTTGTCAATTTTAGGAATATCAATATCATTTAAATAAGTTATTAATATTTAAATTTTCATTTAGGGGTTGGAACTTCTTTAGTCTTTTGCGTTGAATTTTAGGTAGCCTTGGAATCCCTCCTTACGCCTTATCCATAACAATAAGTTGATCACTTTACATCTTGAATGCATATATTTGAAGGACTTCAATTGATCCATTAATATTGAACACCGCAAATTCCCTTCCATCTGATGGTGTATGCACTTATCCATTAAACTGCTATGTGAAACCACTTTGTTCTGTTTTCATCTATTTAAAAGGCGATGTGGATGTATGTAAACTGTAGTGGACTAGTGCTGGAAGGATTCATAGGAGATTTTGCATCACTCAAATTGATATCTGTCTTTATAGTCAGCCTATTGTTGGAATGTATTGTAGGCAGTGATTGTGTCAATTACTTGATATAGGTTGCGTAATAGAATGTTTGTGCGCCATTAAATTTCGATGATGCATGATGGATTTAATAACTAGATATCTCTTGTGCTATCAACCATGTGAATGTATGATTGTTTTAGAATTTGTTTACCTTAATCCATGAAAATAAAATTGATGATTACTCTTGCATTTTTAGAATAATGATTGGAATATGGGTGATTAAATATTTATAATCTCTTGCGACATTTAAAATTAGTTGATTTATCTTACAATTTATAATAATGATTGATTAAACACTTATAATCTCTTGTACCATTTAAAAATAAGTTGATTGATATTGCACTTTTAGAATAATGATTGACATATGATTGATTAATCCTTTGTAATCTCTTGTGCCTTTTAAAATAAAGTTGAGTACTCTTATGCCTTGGAATTAATGTGGGTGTGTGATTTTTCTAGAAATTAAGTAGAATATTGGTGCACCATGAAATAGATGTTGATGTATGATTGATAAGTTGATGATGATCCTTGCACTTGAATAATTGATTATGAGGCTGATTGATTTGATCTAGTTGATTTTGGCTTGATTGGATTAGTGGGATCTAGACACCTCCTTGTTCCTCAGAATAGTCGCCATCCCTGAGACCTTAAATGCTCAAAATCAATCGGATGAATCTTGGGCTTGAGTGTTTCTTATGTTTCCTCAAGGTCTAAACCATGCAGGATAGGTTGGGCAGGTATTTCTTTTTCATTCGGAGATATGGTTGATCATTATTATATTTTCTTTGATTGATTGTGATGTTTTGAACTCTGTCGCTATGTATTTTTATGTGTTTATCAAGTGTTGCTATCATTTTTGTTCATGCATTGACTTGCGTTGTTATTGATTTCAATGATTTTTCGCTTGTATGATTTTAATTATGATGTTGTGTTGATTATGCGATGTTATGAATGATGTGTGACGATTCTTTATCCTAAAGCAAAAAATAAAAAAAAATTCTTCTTTGTTTGTTTTTGTAATGGCGATGTCATTACAATACTCAAGGTCATAGGTGTGGAAACTACCATAAAATCATTTTAAGTTCCTAGGTGTCATCTTTCATCTATGTATCCTTCCACTATATCGAGACTTGTAGGATAATTTTTCTGCATAGTAGAAGTTATCTATTGTTCATCATTGCCTCTCAGTAACCAAATGGAACCCTCTTCATAAACTTTTGGAAGGTTGGTCTAAATGTGGTAATTTGGCCCCAATCATTTCTTCAAATATGACATGTGAAATATGGGGTGGATGTTACACTGGGCCAAGAGATCTAATTTGTAGGAAAATTGTCCAATACATTAAAGGATCTAATAAGGGCGATAGATCTTCTATTTTATCTTCTATTTTCTCCTTTATTAGAGAGATGCATACTTGATATTCTTCTTCAAAATATTTGTGATGCTAATATTCACATTGCTTCATTGTACTTTTAGCCAAAAACAAATTGTCTTTAAGTGTGTGAATAATGAAAGGTTTGATGTTAAGAGTGAAATCCACTTCCTTAACCTTGGATGTGTCTAATAAGTATAGAGCAATCAATGGAAATATTTGTCCATAGATAAATTCATAGGGTAAATTTTTGGTATAGTTTCCATTAGATAGTAAATTATTTTTCTCTTTTATTAGTTGAATCAATTTTTATTAATTATTCTTATTTATATTTTGTAAATGTTTTTAAATGAATGCATGGATATCTTTTTTTTTTTAAGTAAGAGATATATATTACCTGTCATGAACAAAAATTACAGTATCGACCTAAGAACAAGTTTCTGGATTGTTGAGTTGCCTCAAAGGGAAACCGACTCATAATGACAGATGGATTAGAAAGATCAATGAAAATTAGACATATTTTCCTGAATTGCCCCATGCGAAAACTGATTTGGCCTATCCATGAATTCAAAATGTATATAAAAAATTATAATACGATGACCCAGAAAGCACCTATCAACTAACAGACCAACAAAATAGAAAATTACTAAACTCCAACAACCTAAATAGAACCTTCCAAAAAAAACTGACAATTGTCAAAAGAAATCATGAATGATGACACTTGTACGCCTGCTGACTGTCATGGTGTCTGGTGGGCATGCATGTCCTTGGATTCCACTACATGTGTGCCATTCATGGTGTCTTTATTATCCTCAACTTCCTATGCACCTTCAACCATGCCTTTTTCATTGTCCCTTTGGAATTCTGGAGAAAAATCCGTCCCAGGAGATACAAGGGCATTGATGCTTGAGTCTCGAGGATGCAGGGAACTAAGAAGTGTCGAGAGTAGAGATTCAATTTTCTCTGCACGTTGGTCCAAGTGTTTCATCCTAAAAAGGAGGTCATAAACATCCTTATGGACTGTGAAGACCAAGTATTGGAGAATTGAGATTGAGTCTCGGAGTCCTGGGGATGAAATGCAGTTCGACTGGAGCTGAGCCTGGTTATGGGACACCTCTAATTGGAGTTCTTTTGAGTGTGTGTTAGAATCTTCCAGCGAAGGCACAGAGGCTTGCGACAGGGGTGGCAATGGAGATAAGGGTGGTGGATTGGAGGGGCGTGCCAATGTTGACTGCGAGGTCAAGGCCAGGTCGGGGAGTGTTCCAAGAGTGAAGCCAAGAGAGTTCCCTTGGAGATAGAACTATTTGACATGGAAATCCCATGATGAGGACATAAGTGGAAGGTCAGCTTGGTATGGTGAGGACTGAGTAGTAGACGAAGGAGAGGAGTTGTGCAAACGAGCGAAGGAGGGAGGGTTCCTTCTGGACATGGACGCTCCATTATGGTACCAAAGGGAACCTCTCTTTGAATTACCTTGTAGGTGAGGCATATCTTGACTAACAAGTGGTAGAGGTGGAGAATCAAACAGGAAGAAACAACTAAGCACCAGAGAGGGTAACTAAGAGACAAAATTGTTGGAAGGGGAGGGCAATAGAAGCCAACTAGAGGGAAGGGCATCGCCATAAGAAGAATGAAGGAGAGTAAAGGTGCACAAGCACAAGAGGAGTAGACATTGTACCATCACCATATCCATGACAAGAGGCTAGCTTTGACTGCACTAGAGCATTTAGTTGAGAGCTAGGTGAAATAGATGTTTGCAATAGTCATAAGGAGGTATTAAATGCAGAAGGGAGCAACAGGTGCCATCATATGGGTTGAGGCAAGGTGGCAGGCACTGAGTTTCTTGTTATATGCATGGAATGTGATAACACTCCATCCGGGGGAATGCATGGGTATATTTGATAGAGCCAATAAGAAAATATTAAAAGAAAAGTTGGACTTGGTCTTATTATCTGATGAAGTTTGGAAAAAATGGTGGAATGATTTCAAACTTTATAAAATAAGTGGACTATCATGTTTACCAAAAATGGACACCCAAGATGATTTTCTTCGAAATAAGTCTCGACATATAGTTCATTTTTTTAATATGCATTTTGTAACATTTTAATCTTATGAGCACATGTTATTGACTTATTCTTTGAGGACACTTGCGTGCAAATGATCCAGTTTTAGTATATGGTTTTCTTTTTCAATTATGGATTCCTATGATGATGTTGATGAATTATGATTTATGATGTATGGTATCTAGGTATTTAGAGATGTTATTGACAAGTTTCTGATGCAAGGGCATCATCAACATCAAGCAAGCGTGGGACAAGCGCAACATATTTTGAGCACATGATAAATTATTTAAAACTTTTGAAGATTGGATGCGCCAAACTTAAATGTGATAGTTAAGGAGAAGCATACTTATATATTGTAAAGGACCTTGAGCGATCCTCTCTTGTCCATAGTAGGTAGAAAGCATTTATGTTGGTAGGTAGCTTTGAATTCTCTGATGAGATAGTTTTAGGAGTGGAGGGAAAATGGATATAGACACCCTCATTGTGTAATCGTAACATAGAAGGAGAAAGCATCAGAAGCGTGCATAGAAGAGAAGCAGAGAGTTGTGTAGAAGACCCCATGTACAGAAGTTCAGAATTAATACAAAGAAACTGTGATTCAGACCCATGGTGTTCATATCTTCTCTGTGTATGCATCTTTAAATGTTATGCTCTTGAATGTTTTACTCTTCCTATCATGCAATTTCTTTTATGCTATGTATGAATGATTTCTTGTTGAATGTTTGAAATATGAGAGGAAAGGGGAGTGAAATGAGTTTCAATTGTTTCTCTATCTGAGCAAGAGTTCCTGCAAGGAGTGCAGTTGAATTGTCCGCAAGGAGTGCATTGACAAAAGGTTCGGAGGTTCGCCTCTGAAAGCTCAGGAGAGATAGCATTTGTTCTCATATTCACACAGAAGTGCAGTTAGACACAGGAGCCATGCAAGGGGTGTGAAAGCCGAGGAAAATCTCAAAGTTTTGAACCTGAGCAAAGTATTGAGAGGTCGTTGCTGCAGAGCGTGCACAAGGTCGAAGAGCGTTTAACACTTCAAGTGTTTGGAGGTTGCTGCAAGGAGTGCATGCAAGGGTCTTCTTTGAGGCTCAAAGTCATAAGAAAGCTCAGGAAGGATAAAGCATTTGGAACTATTGAAGGCAGTACAAGAAGTGGGTGCATTTGAGTGATTAGAAGGCATTGGAGGTTTAGTGTTATAGGTGGATAAGTCCGGGAAAGAATCCTTGGTTAACTTCTCAGGAATCGTAAGGGGGAAGAAACAGACGGTCATAATCCTGTGTAGTGAATTATCAAATTCCCGTCAGCTGTCCGATCTGATAAAGAAGCGAGGAGGTTACGGTTGTGTCCAGAGTTCCAGCTCAGGAGATTGTGAACCGTCAGATATTCACATAGATACTCATCAGTCATCCGATGTAATAGGAATTGCACAGGGGTTAAATCCTCTCAAGCCGAGAAAAGGTCCCGAAAGGTGTCGGGATATCGAGGCGTCGGGGTTCGGGATATCGGAAATCCCAAGGACAAGAGATCGGGTAAATCCATAGTGAAAACCCCGATACAAACCAGAACCGTCCATCTGTTGGGACACATGGTAGGAATCGAGAACCATTGGCATATCGGAGGTTTAGAGACCAAGAGTTCGAGGCCCTTTGAGTCAGGAAACAGTGAAAGGATTTCAACCGTTGATCTAAGGAAGGACGCGTGTCGCGTGATCATCCAAATCGGAGATCCGGACACCAGTGTTTACATAAGTGAGTGTTTTTTACTTTGCATTTGGAAAAGTCTGAGGTTTTATCTAAATCGTCCATCCATTTGGGATGTGTGTCGGAAATTCGAAGAAGACGGGGTTCGGTGTTTCGCGAATCTTGGAGACAGGAACACTTGCATTTCGAAATTGCGAAGTCCAAAATCCCGATGAGGAGGAAAGTTATGTTATGGGGCCCAGCTGACGTCATCTCATCATAATAGGGGATCGGAAATATCCACGGTGAAAACCCCGAAGCAGAACTGAGCCATCCATCGGTTGGGACGCGTGGCAGAAATCGAGACTTTCGGGAAAAGTCCCAAAAAAGGAAGGCATATCGGGAAGTCAGAATTCGAGAGATCGGGAGAATCGAGGGAAATAACATTTCGGAATTTGAAATCGCAAAGTCCCGAGGGAGATATGGAGTCATTGGTTTGGTAGATGATCACAGTCATTGATTGTGTCTACATCAAAAAGGGGTTCCTAGTTGACGTCATATCGGGATTCAGAGAATCGGGGATCCGAAGGACAAGAGGTCACATACTTTTTTGACATCAGAAACCCCAAAATCCTGAAAGGTGATAGGACTGCTATCATATAAAGGGAGGTCATATGGATCCAAAGGTCTAGCCAGGGGACTAGCGAAAGTTGAAGTACTTCGGGAAATCGAAGATCAGGAAATTGGGAAACAAAAGGTTTGCGACATCGGGGATTGCGAAACCTCGAAACCTGAATTTTTATTTTCCTGTCGTGTAGAGAATAGTGATCGGGCTTAGAGGCTGCGAGGAGAAGAAAAGACCTGTGCGTCAAATTTAAGCAGAGATTTCAGTGGAGAATCGAAGGAGCCACTCCGGCTCAAGGGAAAAATTAGAACGAGCCTTAAATATTGGGAGGTCAGCGCAGAGGCCTTTGCTGAGGCAGAGGGTGCATGGTTGCGTCAGGTTTGGTAACAGAGCATAGAAAGGATTCTTTGCTTTATGTAGTAAGGGATAGGCGAACACCCGATCCACCAGAGGATAGAGAAATGCTAAGAAGAAGAGGTAGGCCGATGACCGATCTAGCCATGGAGAGAGAGATGCATGATCTACGAGCCAGACTCGAAGACATGGAGACATCCCAAAGACGCACAGTCAGTTCTAGGGATCTAAGTGATTCTGAAAGTGAAATTGAGGTTGAACATGAAGAATAAGAAGTTGCAGAAAACGAACATTTGATCAGAGCTATTTCAAGAATGGGTGCAAGAGCGAAAATGGACATCCTAGTTTACAAGGGAAACTTGGATGCAGAGGAGCTTCTAGACTGGATTAGAGCTCTGGATACTTATTTCGACTATGAATATGTCGAGGAAGACAAGAAGGTCAAGCATCCTGTCACAATATTGAAGGGACATGCAACATTGCGGTGGGATTGACTACAAGCTGACAGACGCTGCAAAGGCAAGCATAAAATCAGGAGTTGGGATAGGATGATTGCAAATATGAAGGAAAAATTCATTTCCAGGGATTACCAGATTACTCTGTTCAGGAGGATGCAGAACCTGAGACAGAAGTTGATGACAGTGAAAGAATATACTGAAGAATTCTACAAGTTGAACATCAGGGCAGGTCATCAGGAAAGCGATGATGAGAAAGTTGCCAGATATATGAATGGCCCGAGATATGATATTTAGGATGATATGAGCATGATAAACATCCAAACGGTGGAAGATACTTATCAGATGGCTCTAAAAGCTGAAGAGAATCTGAGCCGAAAGCAGGGTCAAAGAGGCTGAGGCAGAAGTCAAGCCAGGGGAAAATTAGTTGTCCAAGATAAATATCAGAAGCCCAAGGAGGACTGGAAGAAACCTCATACTCAAACTGAGAGAGGTGGAAGCTCACAACGAGGGAAATATGCTGAATAGAGAGGACAACATACCGAGTAGAGAGGAGATCATGCTGATAATAATACTTTTCCTCGTACTAGAGGTAGAGGAAGAGGAAGAGGTGGAGTGGTAAAATGCTTCACATGTGGAAAGAGTGGACACAAATCTTATGAATGTCTAGATAAAAAGAAAGAGGGTGGAGAGACTCACATCGCCGAAGCACAAAGGAGAGATGTTGAGGTCAAAGATACTGAAGGAAGAAGATCGCTGATGATGTGAAAAGTTCTCTTAACACCAGAGAAGGAGGTGGAGAATTCAACCCAAATAAACAAACTTTTTCGGATTTCTTGCAAAACCAAGGACAGGGTATGCAAGGTCATTGTGGATAGTGGTAGCATAGATAATCTCGTTTTAACAGAGATGGTAGAAAAGATGGAGCTGGAGACGAGTGAACATCTGAGTCCATATAGAGTTTCATGGCTACAAAAGGGACATTAGGTAAATGTCACTAAACAATGTTTAGTTGAATTTAAGATAGGAGGATATAATGATAAGATACTCTGTGATTTTAGTCCTATGGATGTTTGTCATTGGGTAGACTGTGGAAATATGACAGAAATGTGATTCATGATGGGAGGATGAACACATACACCCTAGAAAAGAATGGGAGAACTAATATGTTGCTTCCAATCAAAGATAAGGAAGTGAAACCTGAAGTAAGTAATACTATACTTCTCATGAGTGGGAAGGAACTCCTTACCGAGGTCAAGAAGAAGGAGGAACCGCAGTTCATTGTGGTTAGGAAACTAAGAATTGTTTTGACTAGCACAAGAGTGGACAATTTACCAGAATAAGTTCAGGAACTGATGGAAGAGTTTGTTGATATAGTAGTAGACGAATTACCTCGTTCGTTGCCACCGATCAAAAGTGTGAGCCATCATATTGATCTCATACCAGGAGATAGTTTTCCAAATAAAGATGCGTATAGACTAACGCCGCAAGAGAATGAAGAGGTCAAAAGACAAGTCTAGGATTTGTTGGACAAAGGGTTGGTTAGAGAAAGCTTGAGCCCATGTGTTGTTCTGATAGTACTCAATCCAAAGAAAGATGGAGGCTGGAGAATGTGTACTGACTCAAGAGCCATTAACAAGATAACCATTAGGTACAGATTTCCATTACCTAGGATGGATGATCTGATGGATTGCTTGAGTGGAGCAAAGTATTTTTCGAAGATTGATTTGAAAAGTGGTTATCACCAGATTCGTATGAGAGAAGGCGATGAATGGAAAACAACCTTCAAGATTGACGAAGGGTTGTATGAATGGCTTGTTATGCCGTTTGTCTTAACAAATGCGCCAAGTACCTATATGAGGTTAATGAACGAAGTCCTGAAAGAATTCATTGGGAAATTTGTCATTGTGTATCTGGATGACATATTGATTTTCAGTAAAACAGTGGTAGAGCATCTGAAGCATTTGGCTACAGTGATGCAGAAATTATAGCAAGAGAAGCTATCGATAAACATGAATAAATCCTCGTTCATGAAGACAGAGCTCATTTACTTGGGATTTGTTATTTCTGTAGACAAATTAAGGATGGATCTAGATAAGGTGGAAGTGATCAAGAATTGGCCATCACCGAAGAACATATTTGAGGTGAGAAGTTTTCACAGATTAGCTAGTTTCTACCGAAAGTTCATCAAAAATTTCAGTGGAATTAGTGCACCGATGATGGACACAGTGAAGAAAAGACACAAATCTTTTCACTGGATAGAAGAGGTTGAGATAAGTTTTAATCTATTGAAGAGGAAGATTACGGAACAACCAATCTTGGTGTTGCTTGATTTCCATAGGACATTTCAAGTGAAATGTGATGCAAGTGGATTTTCAATAGGGGCAGTCTTGAGTCAAGAGGACAGTCTGATAGCATACTTCAGTGAGAAGCTGAATGAAGCAAAGGAGTTTAAAATCAAAACATTGGGTTTTGATGACCTCAGGGACATGTACAGAGATGATCCATATTTGAAGGAGGCATATGAAGCAGCTGAGAATCCAATTCTTAGAGATAGAAGCCAATGAATAGAATACATGATCTAGGAAGGATTACTATTTAAGGGTAATCATCTTTGTATTCCAAAATGCTCCATGAGGGAGAATTTGTTGAAGGAGAAACACAGTGGAGGATTGGCAGGACATTTTGGTCACGACAAAACGTTCACAAAGTTGAATGAGTCATATTTTTGGCTAGGAATGCTAGCCGACGTCAAAAGATTTGTAGATAAATGCATAATTTGTCAGCATTCGAAAGAAGAGAGGCAGAATGCAGGATTTTATCAACCATTGCCCATACCTGAGAGGCTGTGGGATGCAATCAGCATGGATTTTATATTGGGTTTGCCAAGAACACAAAGAGGATTTGACTCAATCTTTGTGGTGGTGGATAGATTTTCCAAAATGGCACACTTCATTCCATGTCAGAAAACCAGTGATGCAACTCACATTGCGAATCTATTTTTCAAAGAAGTCATTCGAATTCACGGCTTACCAAGGAGCATAGTTTCGGATCGAGACACTAAGTTCATGGGACACTTCTGGAGGACCTTATGGAAGAAGCTGGGAACTAACTTGTCATTCAATTCAGCTTATCATCCTCAGACGGATGGACAAACAAAAGTCGTAAACAAGAGTTTGGGAGACTTGCTGAGGAGCCTGGTGACAACACCACAGTCAGTTGGACAACATATTACCACAGGCAGAGTTTTCTTATAATGATTCAATCAACATAAGTACAGGGAAGAGTCCATTTTAGATTGTCTATGGCATGCAGTTGAGGTGAATGTTTGAATTGAGAGATTCAGAATAGAATGCGACTAGGAGTGCTAGTGCAGAAGATTTTGTAGAAGCGATGAAGGAACTTCACAACCAGGTGAAGGAGCATTTATATAATTCAAGCCAGGAATATAAATGAAGAGTAGATCAACACAGGAGACAACTTTAGTTTGAGGTTGGTGATTTGATTCTGGCACATTTGAGAAAGGAAAGGTTCCCGAAGGGAACATATAATACGTTGAAGATGAAGAAAATCGGACCATGTAGGGTCTTGAAGAAATTTGGGGCGAATGCTTACGAGATTGAATTACCCGATGGGATTGGAATTTCTCCGATATTCAATGTCTCAGATTTGTACCCATACAAAGCTAAGGAAGTAGGAACAAACGATGAATAATGAGAGGTTCAGTGGAAAAAGCAGATGCCAATTGAAGAGAAGTCGCAGATGGAAACCATACTAGACAAAAGAATTAGCAAGAATACCAGATGAAACGAATACTTTGAATACTTGGTCAAATGGAAATGACATCCAGTTGAAGATGCCAGCTAGGAGAATGAAGCAGAGATTCAGAAGCATGGATAGACCATGCGAGAGCTCATGGACGGGAGCCCGTGAAATTTTCAAGCAAGGGAGTATGATGCAGGAGCATCGTCAACATCAAGCGAGCGTGGGACAAGTGCAACATATTTTGAGCACATGATAAATTGTTTAAAAATTTTGAAGATTGGATGCGCCAAACTTAAATGTGATAGTTAAGGAGAAGCGTACTTATATATTGTAAAGGACCTTGAGTGATCCGCTCTCGTCCATAGTAGGTAGAAAGAATTTATGTTGGTAGGTAGCTTTGAATTCTTTGATGAGATAGTTTTAGGAGTGGAGGGAAAATGGATATAGACACCCTCATTGTGCAATTGTAACATAGGAGGAGAAAGCATCAGAAGAGAGCATAGAAGAGAAGCAGAGAGCTATGTAGCAGACCCCATGTACAAAAGTTCAGAATTAATACAAAGAAACTGTGATTCATACCCATGGTGTTCATATCTTCTCTGTGTATGCATTTTTAAATGTTATGCTCTTGAATGTTTTACTCTTCCTATCATGCAATTTCTTTTATGCTATGTATGAATGATTTCTTGTTGAATGTTTGAAATCTGAGAGGAAAGGGGAGTGAAATGAGTTTCAATTGTTTCTCTATTTGAGTAAGAGTTCCTGCAAGGAGTGCAGTTGAATTGTCTGCAAGGAGTGTGTTGACAAAAGGTTCAGAGGTTCACCTCTGAAAGCTTAGGAGAGATAGCGTTTGTTCTCATATTCACACAGAAGTGCAGTCAGACACAGGAGCCATACAAGGGGTGTGCAGGCCGAGGAAAATCTCAGAGTTTTGAACCTGAGCAAAGTATTGAGAGGTCGTTGTTGTAGAGCATGTGCAAGGTAGAAGATCGTTTAACACTTCAAGTGTTTGGAGGCTTCCGCAAGGAGTGCGTGCAAGGGTCTTCTTTGAGGCTCGAAGTCATAAGAAATCTTAGGAAGGATAAATCCTTTGGAACTATTGAAGGCAATACAAGAAGTGGGTGCATTTGAGTGATTAGAAGGCATTGGAGGTTTTGTGTCACAGGTGGATAAGTCCAGGAAATAATCCTTGGTTCACTACGCAGGAATCGTAAGGGGGAAGAAACAGACGGTCAAAATCCTGTGTAGTGAATTAGCGAATTCCTATCAGTCGTACGATCTGACAAAGAAGCGAGAAGGTTACGGCTGTGTCCAGAGTTCAAGCTCAGGAGATTGTGAACCATCAGATCTTCACATAGATACCCATTAGCTGTCCAATATAATAGGATTTGCACAGGGGTTAAATCCTCTCAAGCCGAGCGAAGGTCTCGAAAGGTGTTGGGATATCGAGGCGTTGGGGTTTAGGATATCGAAAATCCCAAGGACAAGAGATCGGGTAAATCCATAGTCAAAACCCTGATACAAACCAGAACCATCCATCTATTGGGACACGTGGTAGGAATTGAGAACCATTGGCATATCAAAGGTTTAGATACCAAGAGTATGAGGCCCTTTGAGTCGCGAAACAGAGAAAGGATTTCAACCATTGATCTAAGGAAGGACGTGTGTCACGTGATCATCCAATTCGGAGATTCGGACACCAGGGTTTACATAACTAAGTGTTTTTGACTTTTCATTTGGTGAAGTCCAATGTTTGATCCAAATAGTCCATCCATTTGGGATGCATGTCAAAAATCCAAAGAAGACGAGGTTCAGCGTTTCGCGAATCTTGGAGACAGGAACACTTGCATTTCAGAATTGCGAAGTCTGAAATCTCGATGAGGAGGGAAGTTCCATTATGGGGCCCAACTGATGTCATATCGTCATAATGGGGGATCAAAAATATCCACAGTGAAAACCTCGAAGTATACCTAAGCTTTCCATCGGTTGGGACGCGTGGCATAAATCGCGACTTTCGGGAAAAGTCCCGAAAAAGGAAGTCATATTGGGAAATCGGAATTTGAGAGATCAGGACAATCGAGGGCAATAGAATTTCGGCATTTGAAATCACGAATTCCCGAGAGAGATCTATAGCCATTGGTTTGGTAGATGATCACGGCCATTGATTGTGTCTATGTCAAAAAGGGTTCCTAGTTGATGTCATATCGGGATTCAGAGAATCGGGGATTCAAAGGACAAGAGGTCACATACCTTTTTGACATTAGAAACCCCAAAATCCCGAAAGGTGATAGGACTGTAGTCATATAAAGGGAGGTCGTATGGACCCAAAGGTCTAGCCAGGGGACTAGCGAAAGTTGAAGTACTTCAGGAAATCGAAGATCGAGAAATTGGGAAACAAAATGTTTTCTACATCGGGGATTGCGAAACCCCGAAACCCAAATTTTTGTTTTCCTATCGTGTAGAGAATAGTGATCGGGCCTAGAGGTTGCGAGGAGTAGAAAAGAATTGTGGGTCAAATTTAAGAAGAGATTTCAGTGGAGAATCGAAGGAGCCACTCCATCTCAAGGGAAAAATTAGAACGATCCTTAAAGACTGGGAGGTCAGCGCAGAGGCCTTTGCCGAGGCAGAGGGTGCGTGGTTGCGTCAGTTTCCCTTGACTGTGTAGGACACTTGATGGATTGAGGATGTCGATGGCATCACTGGACGTCCTTGGACTTTGGATTGAGTTAGGGAGTGGATTGTATTGGTTTGAGTATTTCAATTATGCATATGTGACATATGATTGATTATATTATGATGTTTTTTATGGATCTTGGACAATGTTCTGTTGATGGATGCAAGATGACGATTGCTTGCTATATAACTCACATAAGGAGTAAAGGGGTCATGCACATAGACCAGATATTGAGGGATAGGTGTGGCAACATCCTTGACACAACCTATGAGCACTCCCATTGTGACTCGAATTGTAGGTTAACAATTACCTAGTTCATTAGGTCCACGATGTCATGAGGGAAGACTGCGACAGTCATTCATGAAGTTTTCTAATGGGTTAAAAATAAGGAAAGGTCCTTATTCCTTAGAAGCCCTTAGTCTCTCACAAGGTCACTTGAATGGAGTATTGACTCCAAGGGTTGGAGAACTACCAAAACCAGTCAAAGGTGAGTGGCACCCTTGGAGCATGGAGTGTGTCTTGAAGGGCATGTCGAATAATTAAAAATTTGAATCAAAGGCATGTTGGATTACTGAGAGGGGGGGGGGGTGAATCAGTAATAGATCAATTTAATTCTTTTTCACTACAAAATGAAAGTGTTATATCAATGTATAATTATCATCCAATAACTGCAGAGTAAATAGACAATGAAAAAATGAGCAATCATACACATACACAACACACCATTGTTTTTGTGAGGAAACCCAAAGAGGGAGAAAACTATAGAATTATTTTTCTTATATGTCTTGAAGAATTACATTCATTAGAAGCACCAACTTCCTTTGTTTTCCAACTACAACTAGAAGGAGGCTCCAAACCCCTAGTTTCTCAGGCTACAACCTAAGGGAAGATCCAACTCCCCAATTCTCTAGCTACAACCAGAAGGAGGCCACAACCCCCTATGTTATCTGGATACAACCAGAAGGTGTCTACAACCACCTTTCCTTGCCCTGTCCAACCGCCATAACATAGAAGTAGAATGATGGAACCACTGCCACACTATCAATGTGAGATATACTAGTCTAACAACTTGTACCAATCAACCTATAATCAACCTGTACCATAATCAAGTGCATCAACCATGCATAAACCTGTACCAAACAACCTGTAATCAGCCTGTACCATAAACAATTGCATCAACCATGCACCAACTTGTACCACAACTTGTAATCCGCATGTACCATAAACAAGTACATCAACCATGCACCAACGTATACCTCAACATGTAATCAACCTGTACCATAAACAAGTGCATCAACCATGCACCAACCTGTACCTCAACCTGTACCATCAACGAGTGCATCAACCATGCACCAAATATGTACCAATCATGCATCAAATACACATAAACTATGACTCATCAAGTTGTACCAACATCATCAACTATACACATCATGTATGTGCCAACTCATAAACTACTTGTCTCAACCATGTACCCAACATGTACCTCAACTATATACCAATATAACCATTGGCAGTTCTCTAGAAATACATCACACTATCCATAACCAAATACCATAAACCTTTACATCAAACCATGTGCCACAACCTCACTATTATACAACCTTTATCTGTAACATACCTCAACCAAAATCCCTCATCAATTTCATCATCCAAATATGATTTGTAACTTTGTAATAGACCTGGTGTATATGATCACATACTTGCAAACCTTCCATAAC
This sequence comes from Picea engelmannii, assembly GCA_009831015.1. NCBI lineage: Eukaryota > Viridiplantae > Streptophyta > Pinopsida > Pinales > Pinaceae > Picea > Picea engelmannii. The sequence continues at coordinate 619,389 of ML777606.1, read as the reverse complement.
TTTAGCAACAAGAGACTAACATTTTCATCAAGCTTTAATTTAGTCTCACATGACTAGTTTTGGATTAGTCAACAATCCTAACTTGGAATAATCATAACTATGTACCTGTAATGAATAAATGTATAAAATTGTTATACAATGTTATTCAATGTCATTTATGCAATTCCTCCATATCTCACTACTTGGAACCTCTCATAAGATGAGTTATAGAAAAAATGACATACCTTGTTGAATTATGGCTTATTCTAGAGAGAGAACTTGTAGAGTGTTCCCCACATGGAATATTTGTTGTATGAATATGAAAATTGTGCATAGATTACTAAAGAATGTACTCTAACCAATACATTTTTTCTTCCTGAATTTGGATATGTTATGAAGAATTTATGACATTTTTACCCGAAACACCTTTTTTAGACTAGTTTCAAGACTAGCCAGAAACACTATTTTCCACAAAGTTTAAATCCAAAAATACAACGAAACACAAGATAAAATTAGTATCACAACTACTTGGATATGTTTCCTCAATGTTCTCCCCATTTCATTGTTTGAATAATTCTAGAAAAAAATTTATTGTGAAAATGGTGAGATGACCTGTAAATAACATACCTTAGAAAGCACCATCAAAATAATTTATCCTCCCTTGAATTTTGGCCTTCTTTACTTCACCTTCCCTCTGAAATTCAACATATATATCCTTTTTTTACCTCATTCACTTGTAGATATTCAATATGTTCAAGTTATTTTTAAATGAGAGAGCCTTGCCTCTTATTTATACTTTCATGTAGCATCCTCAAGGGGTTACCTTTTAACCATCTTAACCCATTTTAATTATTTTAGGGTTAAGCCACTTCTAACCACTTGTCCACTTAGTAATTTCTCCATTAAATTTATTATTTAAATAATTTATTTTGTGTCCACTTTGACTTATAGTACACTCATCACTTCACTTTACCTCAAGGGGTTACCATATAACCATCTTAAACCACGTTCCTTATTTTAGGGCTAACCCACTTCTAACCACTTGTCCACTTAGTAATTTCTCCATAAAATTTATTATTTAAATAATTTATTTTGTATTCACTTTGACTTATAGTACACTCATCACTTCACTTTATTATTTACCTTCTAAAATCTCTTAAACCACTTTGACTACTTTGAGCTTTTGGGGCTTCTAGATGACTCATGAGGGTTCTCCAACTTCACATAGCCATAACTCTCTAACCATGAGGATTTATGTGATGTTCCACATACCACTGGAAATGGAATGACATGTACTATCCATGTATAATATTCTTACATAAAAATATATCAAAGTGCATACCATTATCCATCAAACAAACTTAGGTCCATTACCCAAACCTTTATCCCACTTCACATGGCCATAACTCTCTAACTGTGAGGAGTTATGTGAGGTTCCACATACCATCATAAATGACATGACATGTACTATCAATATGGAATAATATTACCTAAAAATATATCAAAACTCATATCATTATCCATCAAACAAACTTGGGTCCATTACCCAAACCTTTTTTCTACTCGAGTTTGCTACTGGACTTTCTCCAAGGGTTTACATCAATGACAACCAACCAAAATAATCAACAATATCCCCATTTGGCATTAATGGAAACACTCTGATGCAATACTAAATTCATATCACTCACGCTCCCCCTGTGACCATCGATCCCATTGGAATCATGCCTCTATCCTCTTTCTCTAATCATTTACCTTTGAATATGATAAATCTCTCCCCCTTTTTCATCAATGGAAAAGGTATATTTCCTTCCGGGGATGCTCCCCCTAACTGAAATCTTCCTGAAATTGATCTTCCAACCTGAAATTTCCTCTTTATGGTGCTTCCTTATATAAATCTAAGACATATAAGATAGTCATTCAAAATCATTCATTTTGGAGTAGAAATGATGTAGGAGCATCTCTAGCAAGCACACAGAGTAAGACCTACCAGCGTCTGGGAATTTGTACGAGACCTCAACATTGGAAGTTTCAACTGATATTTTGAAATACACTTTAAATCAACACCGGAAACAAAATCTGGAGGCACGCTTGAGCGATCGCAAGAGAAGTGGGAAGTTTCCACTCCGATTATGGAATGTGACTAAACTAAAATAGTTGTAGGATAGGTTGTGATGTAGACAAGTAGCTAGGGGAAAACCTAGAAGACCTCTGAGATAAATAGAGGTTTTGTACACCCAAATGAGGCTGGTTGTAGGGTAGATAGCTGCAAGTTAGATAGCTACAAGTTAGTAGGAGATTTCTAAGTTTTCAGTTTTTGTTGTTCATTTTACAGTTGTAAACAGTTTCACTTATGAATATAATAGAGGAAAATTGACCCAATGTATGGTGTGAACATTTTTTTTCAATTCTTTGTTATTTTGTTTCCATGAATCAGTGAATTAATTTCAATATGAAAATATGGAACTGTGAATGTTAGGATAAGTTTCAATTGTTTCTCTTCTATCGAGTGTTGCAAGGTGTGCACACAGAAGAGATAACAAAAAACTTTGGTTCTGAAGCTTAGAAGAGATAGTACGAAACTTCTCCTTTTCAAGGAGTGAAAAGAGACTGGTGCAAGGTGTGCATAGTCATCTGCAAGAATTTGAACCTTGCGTAGAGATCTGGTGCAAGGAATGCACAGATCCGAGATTCGACTAAGTGTCCAAGGGACTTTGTGAGGAGTCGAAGAACAAGAGAAGGAGAATGCCAGCAAGGCGAGAGGAGTTTCTCTTCGAGAAATCCTTCGGATCTGAGTTATTGAAATCCATTAAACTCAAGGAGTCCGTGGGAAGTCAAAGTCTTCACAAGACCAAGCTCAAAAGGAATACCATTTTTCATAAGTTTTAACGAGATCCAAGAAACGGACTCACAGGAAGGATAAAGGTTGAGACCTTTGAATCCTTCAAAAATCTTCTAAGTCTAAAGAAACCACCAGTCGAAGGGTGTTAGGACCCTGAAATGCCCTTTTTCACTACACCTTTTGATCATTCAACCCTCTCATTTCCTAAGCTAAATGACTACTATAATGAGAACTAAGACCCTTTTTCCCAAGGTAGGAACTATTCATCTTACTTTTATATTTTCATTTACTTAGCATGTTTGATTGAGTACGATCACATGTTTTACCCATGAAATAATTCAACTGATGATCAAAATGATAGAACAACCCACTTCAAGAATTGGGTTGCTGCTGTCATAGCTATGGCCAATTTCTGGGAGCTCTTACAGGATTGTTGCAACGGATGCCCATCAATCCTGGAAGTTGTTACAAGACTTCTACAACAATTGACCATCAATCCTGGAAGCTATTACACAACTACTACGACAGAAGCCTGTTAATCTCGGAAGTTGTTACAACAGATGCCACCAGTCCTGTTGTGATACGACTGCTACAACACCTATTGATTAGAATGTTGGCTCACGATGTTGATGAAGGAGAATTCAAGATTTGATATTTATGATATCTAACGAACATCCTGAGAATCGAGGATTCTTAGGACTTATCTGTTTCTGAACAATGATTTACATTGACTTTAAATAGTAGAGATTTTGTAATGTAAAGGTTGTTAGTCTTTTGGCTTGAACAGAAGAAAGGAACGATTGTTGTACTCAAACATATTTATGGCAATTGAATGAAGAACTTGATTGAATTTCTTTAGCATTCTATGATCTATCTCTTTGAGTGGATTTAGTGAGAAGGAAAGGGCCCACCTTCTTCACTGATTCCCCTCTGTTTCGAATTCTAGATTTAGTTGTTTTCATTGCAATTGGTTTAACTGTTAGATGTTTTTGAATGCAATTGTTGTTACAGTTTAGTCCCTTCCTGATAAATGCACATAAACTTGTCTCATGAGAATTAAAAGTCAGTTTCTAAGCATGGCTGGAGAGTTACTTTTCCTTTTCTACATTAAGTTTAAATCTTGTTTTGGAGAATTAAAAGTGTGAAGTAGCTTCTTGCAATAAGTAGATTTCCCTTCAGCAATAGGATAGAATTTCTTCCTTCAAAAGTAAATTAGAAAGTTAGATTAAGGTAGGCAATTCATGGTTTTTGTAGATTCATCTGTTTAGATTGCAATTATGATTTTAAGTCTATAGCACTCCAACTACATTAGCACAATTGTGTCATCAATATTGTTTGTTTGTTTTTGTTAGAAGAACTTCCCTACTGCAATTAGATTAGAGATGCTTCCATAATCTAGCATAGACTGTGTAGAATTATCTTGAAATAACAGACTTCCCTAGGTTGAAAATTTATATTGAACACTTTGATTTTCCATTCAATTAGACAATTAAAGTGCCCAACATTTTGGCGCTATTTTCGGGGAAGATAATTGTAGATTTTGGTAAGCACACTAGTTATTTTTTTAGGAATAAATAGTCTTCATGAATAGCCAAATGCGAGAACAAACCCCCCAAAATACTAACATTGCAGGCACCAGAGGACGTGGAGGAAGAAATCCTAACATATGGGAAAGACAAAACATTGTTGAAGAGATTATAGCCTGAGCAGATTCTTCTTCAGGATCCATTTTTCACCCTTCCAATCCTCCAAGAGGACATGCTCCATAATCAGTAGAAATACCCCCTCTTGAAACATCGTTCCCATCAAGGATTGAAGTTGAAGTTGTAGCTGAAAGTGAAGCTGAAGATTTGTCACCGACAAATCAACAAGCAACACTGGAGAGCATAGAGGATAAAGGCAGTATAGCCTTAAATCGAGAAAACCTAGAAGGAGATGTTTATCAGATCAACGGTCAGATAGTCACTAAGGAAGAGTGGGACGATGTTCATATTGAGTGGAACTAGAGAGCACATATGGAGAATCAAGGGGATAACGAAGAATAACTCTACCAAGAGAATCCACAGAACGACGAGGATTAGGTAAACAATGAAAACACTATCTCTACCCTGGTTTTTCCTATTTCTGATGTCCCCACACAAGGGATGGCTCCTATGAAAAACATACCTCTCTTGGCTCTCCCAATTTTTCATGGATTATCTACTAAAGATATGGATGATTATCTGTTTGAATTTGACATTTTTTGTAGAAGCTATGACTACACTACCACTGCGTAGAAGCTCAAACTATTTCCAGCCACATTAAAAGGAAATGTGTTAAGATGGTTCATGAGCCTTGGAGGGGAAAACATTTCAACATGGATGCAAATGAGGTAGATTTTCCTACACAAATACTAAGACTATTGTCGAACAAGGGAATGTAGAGAGGAGCTATTCAAAATTTCATAGAAGGAGGACGAGACCCTTGAAGACTTTGTGGAGCAACTCTAATACAATCTACAACAGTCTGGCCATCCGGATGTGAGTAAGGACATTTTGAAAACCATTTTGCTAAAAGGAGTTAGAGAAGATTGCTTAGATATGTTGAATATGCTTGGTAAAGGAGATATATCTAAGGAATCCTATGAGGACATTCTATACCTCTGCAAAAGATGTTCTCGAGGATCTACAAGAAATAAGTGAGCTACCAAGATACTACTTTTTCAAGGGTACATAAATCAACAAATGGAGGAGCAACAAGAGAAGAAATAGGCAATCTGTTAGAAAGTTTCAAAACATATATGATTAACTCTTTTGCCTAAAAAATGGATACTTTTTAGGTCAAACAAAAGAAAGTAGAACCAGAGAAAGTATTATGCATTTTCTGTCCAAAATGCAGGAAGAAACACCCACCAAGGGAGTGCCTACTAAACAGTGTCTAGGTATGCCTTATTTGTGAATTAGGCCATCCCACTAACCAATGTCCTTCTCTACAAGAGGTGAAAGCATCAATGAAGGAAACTAATGAGGAATCAGAGGCTATCTATCTAATCACACAAAGAAGACAATGGTAGCCAAGAGGTCAATGTATGAATTCTCAATTCTCTCCTCTAGCATTTAATTATTGGAACAATTAGCTACCATATGGCCAGTCGAATGCTCCCCCTCCAAATCAAATTCCACCCTCTTATCAGGATCCCAATGCATGGTTACCTATGCCCCAACAACCGAATCACTATGGGAAATGGAACCCATATGGGAGAGGTCCTCAACAACAACTCAGTTATCCAAACCAACACCAACCAAACTTCTTTCAACAACAGTTCCAACCTCCATACCAGAAACAACAACTGCAATTGCCCCCCAATAACTCACCAAAAAATCCTCCCTTATGACCTTAGATGCCTATGAAACCTAACCCAAACCCAAATAATAATGTCATTCAGAACATAGACATACTTAATGTGATAGCCTTATCTATTACTCCTATGCCTTGTGATGAAATACATTTAAGATCAGGGAGAATAGTTGAGCCAATAGTTGAAGATGCTCCATCTTCAGAATTAGATAAGGAATCAAGGGAGAAACCATCTACTGATACAGAATAAATTGACCAACCTATTCTAGAATCAACAGACTCACCATTCCCTGAAAGACTGAAAATTTCCAAGCCTGTGGAATTACCATCTTTCAATCTCCTTGGAGAATTGCAAAATCTGCATGTTAATATTCCATTGCTACAAGCAATAAGGGATGTCCCTATTTATGCCAAGACCGTGCAGGATTTATGTATCAAAAAACCTGGATGAAAACCTAAAGATCCCCTCAGAGTGCATGTAGTGGGGGATTTGTTTGAGATAATGCTAGGAAAGACTCCACCTATTAAATATGGTGACCCATGAAACCCAACTGTCACAGTTAAAATCGAACAAACATCTATTCAACATGTATTAGTTGATTTAGGGAAAAACAATTAACATCATGCCAATAGAAACTATGCATTTGATGCAACTCGGAACAAAAATCCGACCTACTCCTACTGTTCTAGAATTAGTTGATCGCTCTACCATTAGACCAAAAGGAGTAATCGATGACTTAGTTATTCTAGTAGACTCATGGGAGTATCCTGCTGATCTTGTCATGTTGCAGCCCAAATCCATTCTGGGAGGCCATCCTCTAATTCTGGGATGAACATGGTTAGCCACATTTGACACCTTCATAGGTTGTTGATCTGGTTCTATGACCATCTCTGATGGTTATGATACAAAAAAACTTACCCTGTATCCTCATGCTACACCCAGTACAGAACTTGGAAACTCTCTATGGATGGACACTGAGGTTGAAAGTTCTTTGCCTGTGCTAACTATATGAAAGGACCTGATTTTCAAGGACAAGACAGAGGATGAGTTAATCAACTATTTTATCTGCGACCCCTCTGCTGTTACACAACGCACACACCACCAATTGATCAGAGTCTTTGACCCTATGGCCCCGGAAGAAATGAACTCAGAAACTGCTGACAATCAGAGTGATTCAGCTATAACAACAGTTGTTATAACAACAAATGCTGTAAAAGCATATGATGAAACAGTAATAGCTAACTTATTTCCAAAAATTAGTTCCAAGAGCGTCGTTGTGGAAATCGAACCTGGAAAAACATTGAACATCAATCCTGATCTCTCTAGCACTGAAACTCGTCGACTGATGAATTTACTGATTGAACATAAAGAATCATTTGCATGGGATTACATGGATATGAAAGGCATCCCCTCTGAGATATGCACCCACCATATATACATCAAAGAAGAATGCTGACCCATTTTCCAACCGCAAAGGAGGATGAACCCAAACCTTAAAGAAATTGTTAAAGAAGAACTTTAGAAACTTCTCAACACTGGATTCATTTATCCTATATCAGATAGTGACTGGGTATCACCATTGGTTATTGTGCCTAAAAATAATGGTAAGTGGAGTGTGTGTGTGGACTATCGAGCCCTAAATAAGGCAATGCAGAAGGATCATTTCCCTTTGCCATTTATTGATAAGGTTTTAGATAACTTAGATGGAAAGAAATATTTTTCTTTCCTAGATGGATTCAGGGGATATAACCAGATACAAATTGCTCCATAGGACCAAGACAAGACCACCTTTACCAGCTCTTGGGGAACATTTGCCTACAAGGTTCTCCCATTTGGCTTGTGTAATGCACCAGCCACTTTCCAGAGAGTTGTGATTGGTATTTTCTCTGATATGGTGAATGATTGTATGGAAATATTCATGGATGACTTTACTCCTTATGGGACTGATTTTGAAGATGCTTTGTCTAATCTAGAGAAAGTTCTCAAAAGATGTAAATAGTCTCATCTCTCTTTAAGTATATAAAAGTGACATATGATGATGTGCAAAGGGGTAGTGCTGGGACACTTCATCTCTTATGCAGGGATTCAGGTAGATCCAGCCAAAATCAAGGTAATTTTGGACATTCCAACTCCATAAACTTAGAAAGAGGTAAGAAGTTTTTTAGGACATGCTGGGTATTACAGAAGATTCATAAAAAAATTCTCTAAACTTGCCTCTCCATTGTTTTTCTTACTAACAAAAGGTGTTAACTTTCGTTGGACTGACGAATGTGAATTGTCTTTTGCAGACCTTAAACAAAGATTGTCTACAACTCCCATCTTGAGAGGGCCCAATTGGGGCCTACCTTTTCACATTTCTTCAGATGCCACAGACACTGCAATTGGTGCAATACTAGGGAAACAGGAGGACAAAGACCCCTATGTTATCTACTATATCAGCAAGAACATGGCTCTTACTGAATTAAGTTACACAGTTACTGAAAGAAAATTCCTGGCAGTAGTATATGCAATCAATAAATTTAGGCATTATGTAACTGGTTACCCAAATTTTATCCATACTGATCATACAACCGTAAAATATCTAATGAATAAACCTATTACTAATGCCCAAGTGACAATATGGTTGTTACTACTGCAAGAATTTGACATCACTATAGTGGATAGACCAGGAAAAGAAAATGTGGTTGCTGATTTTCTCTCAAGATTACATATAAATGATGATAATTCACCTGTAGACGATTCCTTTCCTAATGAACATTTGTTTGTAGTATCTTCTCACTCACCCTGGTATGCAGACATTGCTAATTATCTAGTTGTAGGGAAGGTACCTCCCCACCTATCTCCTAGGGAAAGAAGAAAAATTATTCAAAAGAGTGCCAGGTACAGTTGGATAGGAGGATGCCTCTTCTACACAGGCCTGGACCAAGAAATCAGGAGATGTGTGAGGGATAATGAGGTTTATGATCTACTGAAAGATTGCCATGATGGCCCTTATGGGGGTCATTTTGCAGCAAAAAGGACCGGGCATAAAATTTTAAGGATGGGCTATTACTGTCCCAACATATTTCAAGATGCCAAGAATTATGTCCAAGCTTGTGACAGTTGCCAACACATGGGTCAGCCAACTCACATGGATGAGATGCCACTCCAACCTTAGGTAGTGTTAGAGCCTTTTGAAAGATGGCCCATGGATTTTGTAGGACCCATTCATCCACCTTCCAATCAGAAAGTTTATATATTGGTCTGTACAGACTACATGACAAAGTGGGTGGAGGTAAAAGCACTTATCAGAGTGTCATAAGAGGTTGTTTTAGCATTCTTATTTGAAAATATATTTGTTAGTTTTGGCGTTCCCAGAGAACTGGTAGTTGGAGGAGGACCCCCTTTCACATCACATAAAGTTGAAGCTATACTCAGTAAATATCATGTTTTACATAGAATAGCTTCTCCATACCATCCACAAGGCAATGGCCAAGTGGAAAGCACCAACAAAGTTATCGAAGCCATTCTTACTAAAACAGTGAGAGAAAATCATAAGGATTGGTCTGATAGACGACATGAAGCTCTATGGGCTTACCGAACTACTTGGAGGAGCATGACTAGTTTTTCTCCTTACGAGCTAGTATATGGAAAAGGCCCTATTTTTCCCATTGAATTCGAAATCAAAACCCTAAGAAATGCATTAGCAGTCAACCTCGACTTGACTATGGCACAGAAATATAGACTGCAATAGCTCAATGAGCTTGACGAAAAGAGTTTGGATGCCATCCATCACACCATAGTGATTCGACAACAAAGAAAAAAATGCCATGACTGAATCATTAAGAAAAAATTATTCTAGAAAGGAGATTGGGATCTGTTGTATGATTCATGCTTTAAGGAATTTCAAGGTAAGCTGCATACACAATGGCTAGGGCCTTATGAGGTAGACAAAGTCTTTCCTAATGGTACAGTTCGGTTGATTACTATTGATGGATCCAATACACACCTACATGAAAACGATCATCGCCTGCGTCTGTATCAACATCCACTGTCCAAGGCAGAATTCAAAACTAGTTGTATAGCTGATACAAATTATCAAATATTGAATTGAACGGAGCTTTCTCTTTCCCCTTCTGAACTTCAGGACTTCTTTTGCTCAGAATTTGTATACAAATAATCTCAACAAAATTTCCATTTCTCTGTTTTTAGTTGAAATTTTTCTATTTTCTTTACTATGCTAATAGATCCTTGGAAGGTATCAAGAAATTCTGTGTGTGCAGATAAATTGATGAACAGAAGGAAACAATGAGTTCATGAAAGTTGAAAAACTTCCTAGAATCGAGGTAAGGCAACATTTGGTCGATCTCCATGTTGTTACACCTTTTCCTGATAAATTGGCCAATCTCCTTGCTGTTACACCTTTTCCCGATAAATTGGATGATCTCCTTGCTGTTACACATTTTCCCGATAAATTGGCCGATCTCCTTGTTGTTACACCTTTTTCCGATAAATTGGTCAAATTCAATGTTGTTACATCTTTTCCCGATAAATTGGCTGATATCAACACTGTTACACCTGCCTCCGACATTTTTGAAAAAGAACCTATCGATACACTAATTATTGTTTTGCTTTATTTCCACTTCACTCTTTCTTTTTGCCGATGTTGTGGATCCAGCCCTCCAATCTTCCGTGCAATAGCACCTCTGATTAGACATTACTGATGCTTTCTATCAAAAAGTATTGCTTCATTATAACGTAAATTCACATTCGGCGGTATTCAGTTGGCTCACTACAGTAAGGTCTATGATTCTGCACAAGCCATCATTTCTCTCACGATCCTCCATCATGCCAGCTATTATGCACCATTCCAACGGTAGTTGGATTATGTGATTACTCCGACAGGTAGTTATGTGCAGTAAGATTTGAGGTATGTAATTAATCCTATGTGTTCAAGTAATGAAGATCTAAAAGCATGATTTCCTATTTACTAACTGGTTACACTTGGAGCCAATCCACTTAGT